>NCKV01000108.1:0-27133 GCA_003675905.2 Leptotrombidium deliense
TGCATTTCTAACGTAAAAATAATTTTAAATATTGACGACAAGTGTTGAGATTTTAACACTTTTTTACAGATTTTTACAGATCTTTACACTATTTTACACTTTATTACGTACCTCAGCGCAAAAAAATCTGTAATTTACGTAAATTACACCTTGCCAATACTATACACTTTACACTAGAGGTGTCAATGGTGAGTGAGACTGACGCACGGTCACTCATGGTCACTGTTTGTTTGAAAAGTCACTCACAGTCACTATACTTCCAACACGAAACACAGTGGTTAACCATTTAAAGAGTTCTCAAATTATTATACGAGTTCTAACTACGCTATCAACTAACAATAAAATTGCGAAAACGAATATTCAAAAATATTTACCCTACCTTGCATTAACCGATAAAATTTGACACACTCATCTGTATACAGTGTACAAGTTCTACAAGTCTACACATTCAAATCAAGTCCATTGTATGGAGTATAACGAAACAGTGAAATTCAATTTTTTATAACGATATTAAGAATCGTTCATAAAAAGTCAGATTTGGTGTTCAATCAGGTCGAATTTATTTTTTAAAGATTTCAATCTGAAATCTTGAGAGTTGAATTATAAATATCGAGATCGCATAGTATGATTCGCAAAGCCAACAGTGTTGGATTAAAGAAGAATGGTAATATACCGATTCACCGACACTTACACGTTTGTTTCACTAACTACCGCTATTTACAGTTAAGTTAAACAACGTATGTATTATGGTTTTACGCTGAGTTGTCATTGTTTTGGGTTTGTTGTTTGAGTGAATCGGAAACAAACTAAAAGAATACTACCTGTATACTCATATATTGATTGACTTGAATTATTTAATATAAACCAGTTAAAATAGCGTTACACAAGTTGAAATTTACGAAAGATTGTTTTGCGCGGAGCAACAAATAAAATTGCAATTTCATTTGCACGCAATTGTTCATTTTGTCTAATGTTCCACATGTTTCGATTGTGCTCTAATTTCGCGATAACTTGTAAATCACAGCAGAACATTTGAATGCAACACACTTATTGTTAGCATTCATATTCACAGCGTGGGTGATGATATTCAATTGACATAATGAATAGTGAAACAATTCGTTGATCTTACATCGCACAATGCTTCATCCAAAGTTGCAACAAGAAGCAAAACGTTGGATTTAACCCTTTTGAAAGAATTTGATTTATCTGAAAATTAAAAGATGATAAAAAAGAAAGTTGTGTAAGAGGTAATTGTTAGCTTGTGAAAATTCAGAGTCGAGAACAATCGAAGTAACAAGAAAAGGACGTTCATCCCGATTCATTGCTATTATGCGTACAAAAGCATTTTCTTGTGTTTGTGCGTTTGCAGCAAAATTATTAGGAATGCTTTTGATAAGACATACATTTGTATTCTTATTGAACCGTGAAATCTGTTGACGAAAGTTACAAAATATCTTTTGACTGTTGTGTAACAAGAAAATAAATCCAATTCTATTTTACTCGCGCTTCACAAAATAGTAGAAAATGCTGTTTTTCATATTTTTCGAATATTTCACATTATTTTAAAAAAGCCATTTGATTTTATTCAATTCAATGTTTTGCAATGCTTGTCTGAAATTTATTATGAAACTAATTTAATTGTACGATTTTTGATCGATGCAAATTGAAAAATGATGGAAATCTGCACAACTTTATGTCTAAAGCTGTGTACAGTGTGACAATCATAAAAGTCCCAGTGTTTGAACATCAATATCCACAGAACTAAACGTCACAGAGACAAATTCAGTAAACCATATAGTTTCATAGATGCTTAATTGAAAATTTTTTACTTTTCAAAAATTTAAAGGAAAAATGTAATGACCCAGGCCAACCGAAAGTTAATAGTGAATAAAAGTGATCGATTTCACAAATAGACATAGTACCGATATAGGTAAAATACATCAGTGTATTTGTTTCGATATATTGCCTCAACTGTATGTGTTGACTACAGAATAATGCAACCAAAAATTATTGTAGTATCAAAAATTTCGAATTGTTACGTTATTTTGATGTTCAATTGATGGTCATTTGATTGATGGTTTTCAAAATTTCAAAAAATTAATTTATCCCAATATATTATCTGTTATCCGTTTGTGAAATTGAATCCATTGTTAATGTTTATCTAGGCTTGGCAGTCGGCAATATTGCCGCAATATTCCCGTAAATTTCGAAATTTTCTTTGATCAAAATTCCCATGCAGTAAACTCCAAATCACGTGGTTAGTACACAATGGCGAATTCAATATAGGAAATAGAAAAAATAGGAAATGCGAATATTAAGACAACCAATGTAAATACAGTGTTGGCTGCCTTGAAGTGCCGCAGGAAGTGAAGTTTTTTGTTTTTACGCAAAGGTGCAAAAGTTGACAGACTTGTGTTCGCAACTGCATTAGCAGTCTATAGCTCTCGACATCAAAGTCAGAATGTTGAATTAATCTCAATAGAGTAAAACCTCTCGAATAAGAACACTTCAGTCGGAAAATATTTGTTCATAATTGAGAGTTGTTCTTAATCGAAAGGTGCCACAAAGCCTAAAAGAAACTTATTATTTTCTCTTTTCATTTGAAAGTGCCAGTAATTTCGTATTTTAGTTTTATAAAGCAACTGATTGAATTGTTCGCTTTTCATCTTTGTGAGAGTAGATTCAGAATAATGTTTACAATCTTTTACAACAGATTATTTTAAAAATAACAGCTTACAGAAAACTTTTCGCCCAATTTCGCAGATTTCAAATCGAGGTGTTTCCGATTAGAGAGATTTAAGTTGCTGCGCTAGACAAATTGAACCTTTGTTGGTTAGTAGTATGTAAATACAGCAACAAATAGAGTTCTGTTTTTTTATCAAGTAATGTCCTTATCTAAAATGTACTCATCTTGTATTTTTTTTACAATATTCATTTTCATACAGTCATTGTAATTCAATGAAACTTTAAAAATGAATCAATGTGGTGTAAAAAGTATATTTTGTTGGTGAAAAATTATTCAATAAACGATTCTTTGTGCTATTTCTACAATTCTAGGTTACTAACTGTAAAAATTTTGAGTAAATGTAATCAGTAATACTTTGCTTAGTGACAATGTAAATGCTTTATATGTTCTATGTGCACTCTCAAATTTGATTGATTCAGTAACAAAAAAGACTTAAAACGTTTTCGCGACAAAACAATATTTCGTAATTTCACATTTGATCACAATTGAATAGACAGATACAATTTGTCTGCAGGGAAACGAGCGAAAATGTTGGTAGCGGCAGCTTGGGGCCTTAGTTGTTTGTTCTCTGTTCCCGCAATATTCTTGAACGAAGAAGTAATGGTAAAAGGTCATCCTCAATGTTGGATCAATTTGCAGCCGTGGCAGTGGCAACTGTACATAACTCTGGTCGCTCTCTCGTTGTTTTTCGTGCCGGCAGTCGTAATCGCCAGTTGTTACTCGATTATTGTACACACGATATGGAATAAAAGCAGAACCACTGCATTCACAAAATCTGCAAATAGATATCACAGCAAAAAGCAAAGTCAAAATGCTCGTGGGGCTCAAACTTTTGAGAATTCAGGTGAGCGAAACATGGGGATTTTGTGACTAACTATTCAGTTGCAGTGAACAGTTGCGTAGAAGAAGAAAGTGTCTGCGAAAGATCGTCTTCTCGCGGAGTTATTCCGAGAGCAAAAATAAAAACTGTGAAAATGACGTTTGTCATTGTTTTTGGTGAGTTTTGCTAACATTGTTTCGACATTTCACTTTGAATTATATTCAGTGTTCATTTTATGTTGGAGTCCATACTTCGTTTGGGACTTGTTACAAGTATATGGCTTCATTCCAAACACACAGACAACAATCGCATTGTCGACTTTTATTCAGTCATTGGCTCCATTAAACAGTGCTGCGAATCCACTAATTTACTGTTTATTTTCGACGAGAATCAGTCGAAATATTAGGCAAGTCATGCAAACGTTTATTATAAATAAATAATAATACAATGTCTAAAATATAGAAAAAGGCCAATTTGCAGTTGGATCGTTAGCAGATTGTGTTGTTGTATTCCACGATTGCAAAGAGCGTATGCAAGAGACACACTCCACGGAGAATTTGCAACCACTGTCACGACTCAAATGTTTTCAACGCGAACTTCAACGACAAACAGTCGAGAAATAAATCTAACCTGTCGTCCGGTGTACAATGATAACACAGCGACACATAGACCTTTCATCAGTAATGAAACCAATTTCGAATGCAAAGGAACGTAATAACGTACTTCGATTGTGCAGTCGTGGACATTGTTTCGTAAAATAATGAGTATTTGATGGCTTAAAATGTGATACAAGTTTTGAACTGCGATCAACGTGTAAATAACTACAAACGATTCTTTGTGCTCTTTCCACTAATTGTAAAAGTAATTATAAATCAATTAATTGCTTGCATTTTTAGTTGTTAATTTTATGAATTATTACAGGTTTTATGAATTTTTCTCGTCGGGTCCAACTGCTTCCTCGACGAGCTGCATCACAGTTTTTAAGTTGCGAGCTGCGCCTGCATGATTGCCATACCAAGGATAGTGCTGCGGACATGTAGTCGGATGACATACGCCCATGTAACGAACATCCGATGCTACCGAAGCTTCTTGTGTCGACGCGACTCCGTCTTTGTCTACAAAATGCTTGAGAACACATGTATGTTGTCGATTACAAGTGGAAACATTGGTGCGATTTTCGCACTTGAAATTTAACGTGCTTAATGGTTGAGGTTCTTTCATCCATTGAATCATTTGTCGAAACGTAACAAAATAGGCATCTTTGTATGTTTTTAATATATGCTCGATAAAGCGAGACAATGCTTTCACTTTCGTTTTAGATGTGAACCAATTAACATGAAAATTTACTTGAAACGGTGCTCGGTTTGACGAATAGTGACGTTGAAAATTTTCATTCAAAAATTCGACGATATCGGATGGATCTTCTGTTTCGTCAGAGCTTGGAAATACACACTGATCTGCATGTGGACAAGTGTTGAATTCATTGAACAGAGGATTCACAGGCACTTCCCAAAGGCCAGGAAATGATTTCAGTGGACATTTCAATGGACGCCCGAGAAACGGGTTCTCACGACGTACTCTCGACTTTCGATTCAAGTTCTTCTTCATAACCTGTGTGACCTTCTTCTTCGACAACTTACTTTCAACAAGAGTATCTCGTTTTTGTCGAATTTCAGCACCGCCTCTGAAACCGATTCCTGCATTTTCTGTACCACTACTCGTCTCGGAAGCATCTTTGCCATTTTCTGGTTTATTGGGACTTTCTCCACAAGAAAATGGTTGCCGATGATCAAACGTGAATGGCCAAAGAGGAGTATTGCCTCGCGGAGCGACAAGACTCGAATCGTAAAGTAGTCCGAAATCATGTGCCATTTCGAACATTGCGTCTCCTCCTATAAAATGTATATTTTAGTGTACTTTTCGATATACATTTTTGACGTACCTGGCTTCACGTATGGGGCTCTCATTCCCACAACGTTTTCCCGACTCAGAACTCCATTCGTGGTCGCTCCTCCGTTCGCAAACTTAAGTAGTATTTCGCGCATTCCTATTATTTCTTCTGCCCATTCACTGTAGTTTGCTTTGTCAGTCCACCATAATTCAGGCAATCGGTGACTAAATTATTAAATCAAGTAATTTTTGTAGAACAACGTTTAATGTTTACGTTATTGAGTGGATTCCTATTTCGTGACCTTGTGTTGCCAACCATTGAATTTCAGCATAATTGCTGTATTCGTGATTAATAAAGAAAGTTGCTTTTACTCCACATCCATTTGGGTTCAATCTGTACAACAAAAGTTTATAGTCATATGTACACAAAGGCAATTACTAATTACTTTGACTGTGTTGTTACAAATTTATTGTTGTATCCCAAAACTTTTTTGTACTGTTCGAAAACCAATTCGTTTACTGCACCGCTAAATGCGAGAAGAACCATTTGCGGCACTTGATCTGGATTAAGACCACCTACACAAAAAGGTGATTACAACTTTTATGAACCATGTTTTCAAATTTCACCCTACTGTCTTTTTAACAATTTAAAAACAATACATTAAGAATGAAAGGGTGGTACTAAACTTCAAAATTATGCTGATAATTAATCGCGATACCATACATTATAATTTATAATGACTTAAAATCGTCGTAACTGAAAGACGCTTGTGTAAACACCGAAAATTACCATAATTTAAAACATCGTCACTAACGCGGTATGAAGAAGGGTTGCAAAGATGGTTCATATATGAATTCATATACATTTTACCTTAAAATCATCGCAGAAGTGAAGTTTACAAGTCATTCATTAGTAATAGAAATTTTAGAATGTCAGTGAGATGTCAGCGAAATGAAGCAATATTTTTATAAACTGTTGAAATTCAGGACAATAAATTCAGTGAACAGAAATATGAAAAATATTAAAATGATTTCGCAAATGTTTCAACAAAGATTCATTAACATTTATGAGTTGGTGTAAACTGTTTTCTAATTATTCAAGTTTCTGAAATTCTGAAAATTCTGAAAAGAGAATCCTACGACATTGCAGTACATGTAGACGGCAAAGTGCAGTAAATCACAACTAGATATGTCATTTTTACGTCAACTATTATTTTTGATGTAAATTTACGTAAAAAATTGTAAAATATTGTAAAAAATTATTTTTGACCAGAACGTGACACGTTTACAACCATTGTAGGTGGGCAACACAATGCAACTTTTTAAAAAGTTTAATCCCAAATACAATAATAATTACGGCTGAGCATTAGGTTAATCACGTCATTCGAAAAACACCAAATTTCACAGTGGTTTTCCATTAGCTCTAATCACAACATTCGCATACGCAATAAAGTTTAACGTGACAAATTAACTGAGAATTTCTGGCAAGAAATCTATCTTTTGGAGCGCTCTACAATTTCAATATAGCAATTACAATTTTTTTTAAAGAATTATGATGTACAGTTTTTGACAAAATAATTGGATTTTATCCATATTCAAACTCGATTATTTAACACAGAAGAATACATGAGTTTTTCAAAACTATGCACAATTACGACCAAAATAACACTGTGGATTGATGATCATCTCAACGTATTTCCAGGTAGAGATTATGAAAGTAAGGATCCTTATTTTGATCATAACTGTATAGACCTTTTAGCGAAGATAAAATAGCTTTGATTGGATAACGAAAGACAATAATTTTTAAACTATTCGTTGTACTATTTGATCGACACTGTACGTTTGCTACACTGATACAAAAGCAAAACTTTTCATCATACATCAGTAGTAATTGCAGAGTTAATATATGACCAATTTATACGTACCAGGAATTGCTGTTCCATCTTCAGAACAATAACAGTTTGGAAGACGGCACGTTTCACGATTGCACACTGGATTATTGCTTTGTTTAAGATCTTTGGGTAACTGTGATTCTTCGTCATTTACAGGTCCACAAGCAAGTTGTGCTGTCTTAAACGTACAGAATTTAAGTCTGTCGTCAAAGTAGAGCGAAGGTGGGCATGCTTGAGAGTATGGGTGCCCTGCTCCGCAAATGTAAAAACGTTTACAAGAGTTAGGATCTGCAAACAGTCCATCTTGTTTTGGACATTCGAATTTTGCTGCTTCTTCAACACCATCATCATCGTCGTCATCACTTGGCTGTGAGTGCGGTCGGGCAGTGGTTCTAGCAGGTGAAACTGTTGAGCCTGGCTGAGGTCGCCTCACAGGGTTGCTTTCTGTACCGCTGTTCCTTGATGGAACTCTCCGTGACTGTTCGTGTGACTCCTCTGCAAAAATCGATTCTTTAATTTCTGTGGTTGTGTAATTTTAACAACAAACAAACAAGTGTGTTTAAAATGAGAATGTTTGTTTGTTTGTAGTTGTATTCAATTGTGTGTGGCAACAAGAATGAGCAACGAACGGATAAGCGAGTAAATGAAGCAAAAGAGAGCGGATGAAAGGTAATCGGTAGTGAATCGGTACATCTCAGCTTGACTGAGCATAAAATTAGACATGTTGTGAATTGTGTGTATTGCAATATAGAGACATGATCGCGTTAACGTCGCACACCTAAATTCGTATCGTTTCAAAATCACTGAGGAAATGAGCGCAAAGAAACAATTACATCTAAAAACAAAGTTTGGTGTGAAAACGTAATGCTGGTGTATACAACAGCAAAAATTTAATTTGAAAAGACTTAATTGTGTTCATTGTTTTACTGCGACTCTTCCCTCGAAGAAAGTTATAAATCAGGCTTCGACTGTGACTCAAAGCGAGTGTCATTAACCTCACACAAAAATAGACATTCGCTAGTTTTTGGAATTTGGTTTCCTGCAGATCTGTTGTCCTCGTTCGAAATGTTCAAAAATTCTAATTTTCAGCTAAAATTAATATTCGCCTTGACTTTCAACATGGCTGTTTCTTGGTTTGCTTCTCTGGCTTGCAACCAAACCGCTTCGAAGTACAAATTGAAACGATCAAGCAATCAGACCTTGGCATTGCATAATACGAATCTGTCTGTTGCTTATTATAACATTTCATTTTTATGCAACGATGCAAACTCAATATTCCACGTTCAATTTGTGACCTCCATTAATGCTGAATTCAAACTCAATATTTTTTTATTTCCAAACTAATGTGTTCATTTCGCACTCAACCATTATGCAAGTTGTCATTCTTAATTTAAAATTAACTAATTAGTATTAATTAATTATGACTAACATGTATGTTTTAAATCACTCTTGAATCATAAATTACTCATTTTGGTTGCAGTAGTGACACTTTTGCAAGTAGAAAAATGAACAAAATTAAAATAATATACAGTTTTGGAAAAAATATTATGTTTTGATTCCCATAGGAAACTAGTTTATTCGCATTCACAGTCGATGCCGATTAACGTAACTTTTTGTCCAATATTGTATGACGGTAAATGCAATTGAAGAGAAGCCGCAGAATAAAAGTTATATACATCTCGGGGATATGTGTCAAATTATTTTCAGTTTATTCGAAACAAACTTGCAGCTAAATCGCAACTTTTCCGGTAGTTTGTGGAACTCACACATATATTTCATTAGACTGGCCAAAAAACTAATTCACTTTCGATAGCACGTTTCAGTGAAAAGGTAATTAATAATGAACGTAACGCGCGTTAATACTGATTGTAGTCGGTAATGTTACGAAGCAAATAATTTTTTCACTGAAAAGTTAGCGAAAGAAAGTTAACGAGTAAACGCTGCAAGTACTCACCGATCAAAAATAAGCATAGCAAAAGCAGTGTGAACAGTCTCATAATTCGATGAAAACAATTTGAAAAGTGTTGCACACGGACAGAACTTGGGAAGTGATTTGTGTTCGAATCGTAAAGCAGAAGGTTTCAGTTGAACGTGGCTTTCCCCTTTCAAAATTAGGTCAATGGAGCAATGGATCAGTGAACATCCAACCAAACCAAGCATCCTTCCAAAATTGAAAATTTGTACACCGCTTCTCCAGACTGAACCCACCTTTCTTGAAACCTGTTGCTTCCGTTCTTCAAAAAGTGTGCGAAGTGAGCGTCGGATCGCTCAGTAATCGGTGATTTAACGGCGCCATCGCTGAATGCAGCAACAATATACAATTCAATACACACTACTTAGAAGTGCATTTCATTCACTTAAACACATTGAGTAAGTTAATAAATAATTATTTATTGAACGTTTGGAGGATTTTACAATAAATTTTACATTCCGATTCACGATTTAAATTAATCCAACGGAAATCAGTTTACTTTGGGTTCACGCACAAATGTGAGTAACACATACAATCGATGACAAAGACTACATACTTATGCCATTGAAAAGAATTGGTTGTAGATTTTGTAAACAATATATAAGTTCAGACAAATCATTGTCGTTCAAAATTTGCCACAAAAAACATGAATCACTTGCATAAATAATGCCTAAACCTTTTGCAGAACAACAAAACTCTCGGAATTTCTTGAATAACATTTTCATTATAAATTAACTTCGGTCAATAAAAAGCGTCGCTATGCGATGTGATTGTCGTCCCGGGTTCGCTTAAACTGCTTACAGCAAAGCAACACCAGATCGAAATGTCCGTCAAGAGGTCAGAGCTCTGAATTGCACCTGACGACGAGGACTATCCTCAACCAAAGCCCATTTGGTTGAATACCACAACCAGTGCTTTACAAAATGTACAGAACATTGCTGAATACAGAATTATAAGCAGAGAGTGAAGTACAGTTTGATTACGTCGACCTCTCATGAAGACCATTTCAGATTCAAGAGTTTGCCAGTCCAACCATTGATGAAACAGGAATCACATTCATAGTATTAATTAGTGAGAGATTGACAGCTGTTCCTTGTCCTGCCGTCGATTCGTGATTTCCGATGAATATTTACAGCGTTGTGTCGGTGATCAATGAGATATGAATTGAGTTATGAAAGATGAGCAGATACGTTAACATTAAAAATAATAAGAAACCTCGACATAAATTAGCTTTAATTCACAGTGATCACTAATTGCCAGTGTCAATTCACGACTCGATCTTAATATCGGTGGGAGGTGAGTTTGGCGGGGATGCTTTCTTCGACAAGTTCAACGGTTGAGAGTCCACAGAATCGCAATGGGACATCGCTATTGCAGCCGCGGGAGACGACGAACATGAGCGAGACATTTGTGGGGTCGTTGCTTTTGGTGGAGGTGTGGAACCGATGACTAGGGTTGACGGCGATGCTGCGGATGGCGAGCAAGGAGATCGTTGCGGCTGAGAGATGCTTTGTGCTTCGCTCACACCCGTTGTGTGCATTATTCGAGGTGCGGCAGCTAACTGCGAAGACGTGTATACGGTCGATGTTGTAAACGCAGCCGTCCTAACTGTCGTCGATTGTGACTGCAGCCCCAGCGACGCATTATAAGGACAAGTACCTGTTTGATATTTTGATGGAATGTAATAACCAGGCGGACACACCACCACTCCTTTTGACCAACTGGGCTGAGATGTTGAATTTGCCAGCGAACCATAATTCATTAAATTGGATTGCGTACACATAGGACGTGAACTATCGTTGATAACTGCTTTACGATCACTGGAGTGGTCCGCTGACGACTGAGGAACTGCTTCAGTCCTCATTATTATGTTGTGAATTAAGTCGGTTCGCTTCAATTGTTGTTCGTTCATGTATCGAGGCGCTTGTTCCAATGTCTTCACGAGCGTCGTGTGTGAACTGGCCAACGAGTCATTCGCTGATTGAACCGCCTGTGCGGATGTAACATTTGTAGTCGTTGACGGACTCTGTGGTTCGCCTTCTCTTTTCGTCGCGCGAAACTTTTTATGATGTCTGTATGCTTCATCCATTAACATGTTTGTGTTGATCAAAGGAGGAGCTTGCAAGGCTCGCTTCAACATAGGCATGTCGTCAATTGATTCTTGTTTCTCACTTCCTTCCGAATCCGACACATCTTTAACTTTGTCATCCATTGCAGATCGGGGACTAGAGCAGACAGAAGTTGTTGGCGTACTACCATTGCATTGTTCTTTACCGCTTTCAATGCCAGAATCTGTCGGTGAATCAACGCGTCTCACTTTTGAAAATGAATTCACATTCGCAGTAGGATTCGACTTCACTATATTTTCACTTGCGAAATAAGGTTCTTCGGTCGACATTAAAACTGTTTCGGTCACGTTTGGCTCACCAACGATCGCTGTGCGAACTACTGTTGATGTCGGTTTTGCCGGTCGACGGCCGATATGAAAGTGAGCCATTTGTTCTGAAGGTGAATAGCAACCGTTTTCATAACCATTACTCTTGGCACTGGACACAGAGGCAGAACGCGGAGGGCTTTTAGTGTTTACACTTTCGTCGGTGGAAACAATACTGCTCTCAACCGAATGAGGACTGCCATAAGCAGCGTCGTGTCCATCTTTAGAGTCACTCCAGTCGCTGTTGCATCCATGAGGACTATTGCTTTGCCTTGGAGACAAGGTTCGCGAGTGTTGTCCATTCAACATGGTAAATTGGTGCCACTGAACAGGAAGAAGAGAAGCGTAATTGCAGACGCCTTGTGAAGACGCTTCAGAGTCACCGTTCGAAGCACCGTTCTTAGGCTCCATTTTATAAGCTAAAAGTTTCTCTGAATGAAGTGTGTTTAGAGTTCGAAGATCAGGAATCTTCTTTTTGAGTTCCGCAAACAGACCGCTATTTTCCGGGTGATTTGCATTCACCGTATTCAACAATAAATCGTCTAGTTTCCGATGTATTTTTTGAACAAGATCGACATTCCGCAGTCCTGGACGATCTACAAACCATAAAACACATTAAACACATATAATAGTGAACATTCGACGTTCAAATGTCGCTGCGACGGATGTCGAGTTGTTTGTGGCAACGCAATTGAATGTCAACCTTCCAGCGGAAGGTTGCAATAAACGTCATCAGTCGAAGACGTTACGAACGCAACGATTCTCGAATAGCAGAGCTACAACACATCTGGAAATAGGTCTGCGATTCACTCTCAAGGGCCGTTGTCGAGAATCAAGGCCGAGGCTAAACTGACTGTTCTGTTCTTCGAACCAACGGCGTTCAATCACATAAGGCATCTTCAGTAATCTGGGTCAGGGGTATCGCTATATTAGTATACCTTTGTTAGTTTCATTTTCGACCTCGACTACTCGCCTACGATAAAGAAGCGACTTCGGGACAATCGCTGAGTCAACGGTGAATGGAGGGGAGGTGAGGGTGAGGCAGCCTAACTCTAATATGGGTCACACTGCATTATGTTTTCAAGAAAGCTGACCGATTGTGTCCCTTGTTATGCGCTACACACCTAAGTTGGTCAATAATCGGCTAAACAGGTCAGGGTTATGCCTCACTGGACTGTACTCGTTACATTGTCTGGTATGCAACACTTTCTTCTAAGGGGAAGCTTTCACTGAGTAGCAGTTCAAACTTACACGCATTGTTCAGCAATAGCTAATTATGCAGTAAATTATTTTGAGTGAAAAACAAACTAAGTTGATAACTTTTTTGACCTCATTTTCGGAAATGTGTGAAATTACTTTCTTCACTTTCGAGTCTGAAAGTGAATTTCGCAGTGAACACTTACCGGGTGCTATAACCACAACTCCACAAAAGAGTCCTATTTCGCGATCTGTGAGCTTTAAAGCGTTAAGTCTCTCCGCGAAGTCGAACATCGAATCGAGAAGAAAGCGAGCGTTGCTGGCAGAGTGAAGCGATTCTCTTCGTAAAACAAGGCCATTTAAACAAATCATCGAGTTTGTTTGCGAGTCGAACATGCACGCGAGACGGACCAATAACACTTCAAACACACCGGCCTAAAACGGAAAATTTCACACTTTGTCCACACATTAGCAACGTACCTTCAACAGTGTCACCTGGTCGTCCTGTGACAACATGCCAAAACCAGGAATTCTTTTCGCGAATTCAACAACACCACGAATCGCAGGTGAAAAACGTTCACTGAAATCTTCGAGGATTCGGTTGGCCCCGGCGGAGTCCACAATATACTGTGGCATTGGGTTCAATGGACAGGCCTGAAACAAATTCATCGATCACCGATCACGTCTTTGGAATGCGACGCAAGCATAAGCTGTGTTTGATGTCTCTGCAGCAAATGCCAAGTGCAAGGACACGAATCCTCCGCGGCACTGTTCGCAGTGCATTAATCGCTACGAATACAAGTAAACACTCAAGCCTTTGTTGCTTGTTGATTGATTCGCAATAACCTTCTGTCAAATAGCCTTGGATAACGACAATGCATGCTAAGTATGAGGAAGATACTGTTCTAATTTGCATTTCGCGCACACCGAACAAATGTTCGCGATGTGCGTTTTGAAAAGCCAAGTTCAACTCTTTTCAAGTCGATTGTCATAGCGAAACGTCGATTCAGTGCCAACAGTAAAAATACACGCGCAATTTATTTATACAAGGCAATGAAAACGTAGCCTTGACATTGCTATGCACTGCAACGCGACGCACATTGCAACTGCGACTCTCATTTGTTTCTCCGCATTTATGCAACAGATTTAAACATGTAATAGCACTGGTCGATTCGACAGCATGACAGCCGTAGACTAATGCTAAAGAAACTTCCGCAGTCCATCGACTGTGCACAGCAAGCTTCTTTTCCACGAAATGAAACACTATCGACGCGTCGCTAGTGTTCCATAGAAACACAGAGTAATGGTTATTTCCTAAAATAGTGAGCGGAATGGAGACGTGTCCATGACCTTCGCGAGCGCAATACTCACCATTTGCGGCGGACAATGTGCGTACACGGGCTGTGTTCGCGCCATTTCCATCAATGGGGCCACTTTGTCGCGTGTGTAGTCACAGGTTTCTTCATGTGCTTCAATTATGCTGGCCAAAAGTCGGTTTTCATCTTCCAACTGTTCATTCAGTTGTTTTTCCTGCGAGTTTTGATTCACTTTTTGCATTGCAGCTAAAATTTTCGCTTTTTCTCTTTTCGGGACGCGTCCGAATCTGACCGCTGTGGATACAAGTTGTGTTAGTCATTCACATAAACTTATCGGATATGAATAAAGTAAACAGTTAGCCTTGACAAACTGAGTCGCACTGCGACGCACTTTCTCAGTCTATTCGAAATGCTTACTTTGCGGACGTGAATCGCTCGCAGAGTTTCGTGTAGTAGTAAGTCGATCATAGAGAATGCGACACACGGACGGCTCTCGGCGAGCGATATGCGTCGCAACGGGTTCGGTGTTCGCTGTACCCAATCGCACCGCGCGACCGCTTAAAAACTGCATTCACGAGAATATTTCAATTGCGTCGACACTGCGACGAAAGTTGCGATTGCAGACCTATTTGCAGCTCTCTTCAAGGCTATTCCGCAGTAAACATCGCAACGTCACCGGAGCGTTGCGACATCCGTCCGCAACGTTCGGCTAATATTTATGTTTTTTGCGGGCAGCGGCGCACTTGACAACGAACCCGTGTCATTCATTGAACGCGAACACCGATCTTTGGCCTTGAACTCTGTCGACTCAGTGTCGCCCTCTGCTAACGCTTTACTAGAACAATATCTGCGAGGCGGTAACGCGGACGGAAATGTGTCCGATTTTGACTTACCGTCTCGGGACATTCCGACTGCGATGCACTTCTTCAGTCGACAGTATTGACACCGATTTCGGTTTATTCTTAGGATGGAGCACTGTTGATTCTTGGTGCACGGTCTGTATTGGATCTTCTGTTGTATACTACGTCGGAAAAATCCCTGCGGAAAGAATGCGGTCAAAGAAACGGCGAGAAAGCGGTGAGTGATCGATCGGCGAGCTGTTTGTTTGCCGGTCGTTGAACTCGACGAATGCGTGCACTGCGCTTGTCGCCAACAGTGGGTCAACGAACGCAGAGATTCAAGGACAAGACACGTGAATGCACCGACGATCCCGTCGACAAGCAGAATCACGCATCGCGAGCGTCGGACGCGGAGAGAGGACGAAACTTACCTTGCATCCTTCACATGAATGAACACCGTAGTGGAATCCACTGGCCTTATCGCCGCAAACGCGACACAAAACTGTGGTTCCGTCGAACTCTGCAAAAGAGGAGCGATCAACAAATGTGCAAGAGATGCAACTGCAGACATAGTCGCAGGCATCGAAACGCGAACAGCGGCAGTGACAGACGGCAGATGCACACACAGAGCAGCGACAGCGATAATCGCGTACCGATCTTGAGGTCACAATCCTTGGCATTACTGGAGTCGGCCTCCGAAGTGGTTGCCATTGAGTTGAGCAGTTGCAGGTCCTTTTCGTTCAGAATCATTGGATTGCAATCACTCGAGAACTGTCACTGTGTACGGATTGCGAAATGCGTTTACAAACAAGAGTATCTGAGACGAGTGGTAGCAGCAATTGCCGCTGACCGATCGCACGGATGCAAGCACTGTTCACAATTTACTGAGGTGTTAGCACTGGTCTGCAGTGTTCTGCAGTTTGAACTGTTTTGCACAGTTGTGTTGCAGTATTGTGCACTGCTGTCGGCACTGAGAGCGAAAGCAGAGACCTTTCCGCGATATGTGAAGGGTGGAGGACAGCGATCGCGAATATATCGTTGCATCTTCACTCCTGCGGAGGCTGCGGTCGGCTGATCGTCATCGCCAACTGAGCATCCATTGGCGGCCACCACCGAAAGCCCTCCCCGCAAACACCGCCTCTTCCTTCAACTCTATGGAAAGAGTGAAGGATCCGTCGCTTGCCTGGGTTCACTGACCGATAAATGAACGCAGTTTGGTTCGCTTTCGGTTCGTTTCGTCGAGTGCTTCGCGAATCGCAGCCGAGGCGAGCATCGATCGTTGCGCGGTCATCGCTCCGCACGTTGCATCGATCGCCGCTCGAACCGAAGATCTGTGCGTTCGCAGCTCGCAGTGTGTCAACGACTCGAGGCTGCGATACCCTTGAAAGGACATCAACCCATCGATTGTATGCCAAGAATTGGCGAAACTAGATTCGCTGCCATTTCGAGCGAATGCCGGTGACTGCACCGTCGACATTGAACGCACTGTTTTCATTGCGTCGAATTGTGCTCATTGTACTCCACTTTCGATTTCATTGCAAATCGCTGCACAATTTTTAATTATTTACAAAGCGCTTCGTCTCAACAAACAACACGAACTACAATGTATTTCTCTTTTCCTCTGCAATTCTTTTACGGCGTTTCACACAAAAGCGAAAATAAAGTTAAAATATGAGTTTTGAATGGCGAACAAATCGAGAAAATACAAAATAACGCCTTTCTTTACTTAACATTGTGTCGATCTTTCAATGTAATACTCTTTTCTCATTCACAAAGACTGCGAAAAGCTCGAGTTGTTAAAAAAGCGATTGACGGTCAGTTAACAGCTGCTTTATTGAGTGTTGCTCTATTCGCAAGCGTTACGTAAAACGAGAGAAACAGTGAACTGTTTGTAACTGACAAAGCCGCTCTGTGTGCAATGCTGGTCAAGCGTCGTTTGAATCTCGAAAGTATTGTGTCCGCAAAACAGCTTACAATGGTTTGTGGCAACAAATAATTATTCGCGACGATATCGAATTCTCATTGTATTCCTGCATTTGGCTACTCCTTTCGATAATCGAAAGCTACAGTGCAAACAAATGCGGAAAAATATTTTTTGTTATATTTTGGTGAAAGCTTTGAAAAAATTGAGGAAGAGACAGCTGCGAGTCTTCCTTGTAATGCACGTGCTGTACGCGCGTCAGTTGCACACACGAGTCGAACACGAGTCGAGACTTTGGAATTCTCTGAAAAAGGAAAGTTCGATACAATTGAGGATTGAGAGGAAAACTCAATAACACACGGAAGAGAGAAGCAATGTTTGCTTCCCTCTTTTCACTATTCGCGAAATGGACCCTTTTTGCAGGGAATCGTCGAAAAACGGTAACTGTTCGAAGCTTTTTGATACTCGCGTGAACACAATGAACAGTGAACAGCAGCGATCAATTGCCGTTCAATTCGCTTCCTACTAGAAGCGTCGCGACCAGTGAAGTGACAGGTGACTCAGGAAACGATCCACACACTGGACATCGCTCGTTTCCCGTAAACAACTCATGTCGCATTCGGCATCACTTATCGGCAATCGTTTCTCCTTTGCTCAGATGACCTGCACTCTCACGTCGATTGCTGATTAGGCCAGTAATGCAATGCAACACATTCTTGAAAACTCTCGAAACTTCGAGTGACAAGAAGCGTTTAACGCTTCCTGGTGACCCAAATGTTAGGTCTGTCGTTTGTTGCCAAATCGAAACTATTAAACATACATGTACATGTATATGCGTATATCATGCACACATGGTGTGAACGCTGGTCTAAATGTTTTCATCTGCTTTTTCATTCGTTTCTGTTTCATTCGCAGCGAAGAAAACAATATAACCGATAAAAACTTGGATCACCAGTTTTTGACTATCGTATTAATTTCAAATAAACGTTTCATTTTTTAAACAGATGAAAGTTTAAGTGTGAGCAACGGACATTTATACTAGAGAAATGAAAGGTGTGGGAAATGGATGCTTTGGATGTGTGAGTGTCTGCGTGAGGATGCAGTGCATGCATCGATTGCGATGCTTCTCGAAGCAAGCTTTGACGAGAAGAGAAGACGAACGTAGTTTTGTTGCCGAATCACCCAGTTTCACAGTCAGCTTTCTTCGTTTGCAGTGTTTCTTTCAGTAATCACTGCAAAACAAGGGTTCAACGAACTCTGAGACAACTTTCAAAACGCTGCAACACATCGACAACATATCCATCGCTGCACTGTTACACTTCCTTCATTATAGCGATTTCATTATTCTCTCAGCGAACAGTGAATGCCAAGCATTGCAAGCCAAGGCTGGTTTTGTGTTCCACGAAAGGTCACTTGAAAAGAGCCGTAAAACTGGTCCATTACAAAACATCAAATAATTAGTTTGAGCCGAGAGGGTATTAATACAATTACTCGTTGCTTCTTCCTCAATCCGTGCGCCTGATTGACGCACTTTAGCAAAATTCACTGTATTTGCAGCTTTCTCTGCACTGCAAACACAAATCGCAATCACTATTCTCGTCCATCGGAATAGTGAAAAATATCAAATTTTTGATCTGCATTTTATTGTAAAGGTTGATCAGTGATCACAAATAAACGAGACACGAAAAATATTGTGTGCTTTTGAGTATGAGTGTGCAAAAATGAGAATTTATATATAATAACTTATTTGTGTTTTGTTTGCGATGAAAAAGAAAAGCAGCGAAAGTTGCGAATCTGCGTTCTTTGACTGGTCGATGTTGTCAAGTGCACAGTTGTTCAGTGAACGCAACGATCCCAGAACAGACTGAACAATGTTTTTGAACCTTGTGTACAATGAACTTGAAATCGATTAAGCGACGAAATTGTTTCTGTTACTTTTTGCTCGTAATTATGACTAGTTTGCAGCGAGTAAAACAAATTCAGTTTCGATTGAATCGAGGCAATGAATCAATGAACAACGGATGCGAATAATGCGACCACAGTTCACAGATCTCGCAGATTTGAGTCGGCACACAAGTCGCTATTGAAAACAACCGATTCGAAATAGAAGCAATTGGAACCACGTCTCCACACCTATTTTTCGGCTGTTTTTTGGAGAAAGTTGTGTTTGTTTGCAACTCTATCCTGTTTAAAGAAGGATTTATGAGCGGCGAGAGAGCCATTGTAAAGAGTTATTGCATGTCCTGCATTCACACACAAAAAATACGCGTTCAATGGACAAGCAAAGGGTGCGTGTATTGCAGCTGTTGTTATTCCACTCGAAATGACCATAAGTAAGAAACGACCGTTTTTACAATACTTTCACTAAAAAAGCAACGCAAATGAAACCAAGAACGCGTCGAATGGTGAGAAAGTAACGAGTGAACACTTCGGAAGAGAAAGCGAAAAAAGTAATTCGTAAACATCTGCAATTTAAACTCACAGACATTGTTGTTGCTTTCGCTGTTTACGACTGTTCAAAAAAACTGCTCTTCAGATTTAATTATTCCCAGAAAGAGAACACAGAACGTTGTTTATGACTATTGTACACATTGACAACTGTTGCAATTTTTGAGTGACAAGTGTTCGTAGCTCATCAAAGCCGAGTAAAAATAGAGTGCAATAAATTGGATAAGATTGGCATGCACTGAAATTCGAAGATAATCGCCAATTTGAATGAGGACAAACAAATGTTGTTAAGTTTGACAATTGGTTAACAGAAACGTTTGTTTCGAAAAGAGATCAGTTCTATGGGACAAGTGTCACAGCCGATGGCTGCATTAGTGCAGTCAGTGACTGTAGTTTAGTTTTATAATGAGTTTAACAGCAAATCGGAGGTCACTTTCACTTTATTCCCTAAAAGACCACTTAAAAGTTGAAACCGCACAGCGAGCAGTGATGCATGTCATGACTCGGTATCAAAACTTGATGCTTCCTGGTTCAAGATTCCCAAATTAAGCACAGTTCCGGAGCTTAGAGACCCAATGGCAGAAAAGAGCTGATGTTCAGCTCATCTTGTTGCACATTAAGTTGCAATGCTGTATTGCAGTTCTCAATTTCGGAGAGCCGCTCGAGTGTCGGTCGTTGAACTGCTTCTTCTCTCTTTCTAATGTGAACAAACCCTTTCCGAAGACAACAAACGTCTCAACCTTGAGACGAATGCACCCTCAACGCTAACATTTGTTGACCACTCGCTTCCACTGCGAGTGTCGCTCGTTGGTATCGATGGGTTCAACGGCTTCCGAGTCAGAGAATACAAGTGCGGCGATTCAGTGTTTTCAATGAGTGACTGAGACATGTTTCGTGACATAGAATTGTCTGCGAAGAGTGATCGCAAAGGAAAGAGAAAGCAGTACAAAAGCAGGCATAACAACATAACAGCAGCAAGCACAGAATTTGTTAGTGAACGTCTTGTACGTCGCTGTGTCGAAGACCCGAGAGTCACTGCTCCGTTCGCGAACTTCTCAAAGGTTACTATTATTCGGATGAACAGTGCTGCAGCAGAGAGAGTTGCGAATATTTCCGGACGACAAACTTCATCTTGCTTTACTTGCTTACCCATTGAACCATAAGGTCACTGGCCTTACATTCAGCGTGAACAGTCTTGTTTTTGATTATAGTTATGCACAGCGAACAGAAAGAAAAAGAGTCAATGGCACACAAGAGAGAAATTGGACAGGAATAACTGCATTCTCTGGCTTCTCAACTTGAATATTCCAGTCATCGGTTATTAACATTTGCCCGTGAACTCGCAACGCATTCGCCTTCTTGCGTTCATTCTGCGCTCACTTTAATTGTAGCACAGGTAACCGGTGATTACTCCATGTTCATGCAACATAGGAAAATGCGAACTTCACTTTTCACATCTTTATGAGCGCTCGTATTGCATATACCTCTTTGCTCAAATTTGCAGAGAATTTAACTGGCGTCAATGAATGCTCTTGTTTTGTTTTGTACGTGTGTGTTAGTTTTAAAAAGGCAATTACTACGTCAAATACACTTCAACGGAAGCAAATTTGTTTCAATGACAACAAATATTACATAACAAATCTAGTTGTAGCGATCTGTGTTTTCAGTGCGATTTTGAAAATTGTGAAATGTGAACATTGTGAACTTTGAGAAGTTCAAGAACATTTAAAAAATAGAGAGCAATAAATCGACGAGTTTACGTGCAGGTCTTTAACCTTTTGATTGTCGAAAGTTTATTCACTCGCAGCGAAAGTTTATTCACTCACACAAACAAGACAAGTGAAGCTTGAATCCCACAAACACAGCAAACATTCCCCAATGTTTTCAATTCAAATCTAAAAAATGTTCTCCAAGTTTCACAAAATGATCACTTATTTGTTCAGTTATTTTGAGTTCATTGCACAAAACAACGAGAAATATACACAGAAACTAATACTGACGAATCAATATAGCCAATGCTTATCGCGTATTGTTGACTAACAGCTTCGTTTATGTCTGTGAATTTTCTGGCATAAACACGAACTAAACTGCAAAGATTTTAAAGGAACAGTTATTTACAGAGATCCCTTTCACAGAGGAACGATCGCACCGTTTGCATAATGTGAACTTGAAAAGGAGAAAAGATGAGAAGAGTGATGTGAGTAGATTGAGTCGCGGAATAGCGAACTAAGGCTTTTCACATTGCAGACAAAGAAAGTTTTCGAAATGAGAACTAACATAAATTAGGAGAAATGTGTGCAAAAGGTGGCCATATGTCAGTGGTGTATAAAAGAGACTTTCGCTGGCTTCCGTTATTCAATGTCAAGGCTGAGATCTCGTATCCTTTCGAGATCAGGGGGTTTTGAGGGTTACGTAAACTCGCTGCAACGGAGGGGCATATTTCCCTCTTCCTTAACCGGAGCACAGTGCAGGCTATAAGAAATGCATTGATGACCATTCAAAGGAAATGCTGAATAAAGAAAAGATTTATAAGGACTTAACGTATCCTAAAACTGTTCGCCAGTTATGAGTGAGCCGCATTTTCTCACAATAAGCAATCTTTTTATATACAGCTGTTCATCGTTTTCATCCTTCCCCAAATTTATGTCCTTTCTTTGCATTCACACTCTCAGTTCGCGAACTCGGCTTTTTTTTATAACCCTGACCATGAATGTTCTCAGAAGTTTCGGGTTCAAGGACACGCAGACAAGCACTTTCTTCGAGCCTTGAACCCTTCTTTAATCGCTCGACAACAATCTTCGCCTCACGGCTCCTCTACGAGGGTCAATACGCCAACTGCTGCACTGCTTCAACTGTGCTCTGCGATTAATGCCTTCAAACGCAGCCATTGCCCGCAACATACTCAGCTACTCTTCGCATCACTGAAATTCAGACTGTAATCGCTCGCATTCGCCTTTCATGCAGTTTCTTTCCTAACAACGTTCTTCCAATATTGTGCTCAATCAAGGGTTTGCCTTGCACGCATTTTTCTAAAAAACAAAACAAATCAAAACTTAACAAATCGATTGAATAGGAAGACTGCAAGGCAATGCTTGTGCTGCCCTCTCCAACGTAAGAAACAATTCCGCGCAAGTCTTACAAGTGTCGACACCTCTTGATCGAGAATGGATACAACATGCTTAGTATAGTGAACAGAACTCGCAAAACTCAGTTCAGATTATTTAAGAGCCGCAAGTTTATCAAAAACATGCTATTACGAATATTTTGAATCATTTAATAAATAAACCATCTTTAAATAACTGCAACAGCAGCTATGTGTTTATTTCTTATGTTTAAGAGATGAGATGCTCTCTTAAATGAGATGCTCTTCAAATGAAGCACGCGATGTTTAATGTTACGACTTTTCAACAAAAGCGTAAATCCGAAGTACAATTTGCGTAGTAAAATGTGGGGTAATACCCATCAAATAAATAACGAGCATTGCCGAGTGACTTTTTGCGTTAACGCTTAACTTTGAAAACAGTTTCTTACCAATTGTAAATTTAGGTGATTTCTGTTTCTGTAATAGAATTGTTTCTCTTCGTGTTAAAATAATCGAAATGCACGGATATTTATAATGTAGTAATGTTGATGTTTATGATACTGCTTTTTCTAAAATAAAATTCGGAGTAATGTAAAACTTTAGACGAGATGTTTCAGTGATGCTGTAATCTGCATGGTTAGAAACGCGCAAGTTATAGCATGCACATCATATTTTCATACTTATTCTGCGAACGCTTATACGCTGTGTGCCTGTGTGTGTGCAGATTGATAAATGGATTGATAAAGAATGAAAGTGAACGTTGCTTGTCTGTCACATGAAGAAAGGCTTAAAAAGACGTATACTTACCATAAGCTGTGTTTGCATCACTCATTTTCTTCATTTGAACGCTCAGCAAATTGAGATAAACCATGTACTCTCAATAAACATTTCAATTGCGGATGAATTGCTTTCTAAGGAGCACGTCAAACTTGAGTCCGTGATCAGGAATTAGTAACAGTAGAAAGTCCTAGAATATTAATAACATTATTAGGAAACAAGAGTATACAATATAATGTGAGTTTGTGTGAAAGTGACGAACTGCTGCGAGCAGCAGCTGAGGAGCGAAATGAATTTACAGAGCATCATTCACAGTAGGATTGAATGTAGGATTCAATGTCAAGGACACAAACAGGACGCATCCAACTCGCATCAATATAACTGCAAGCACACCGCGAGTCGATTGCATGTCGACGAGTCGAGGACACAACCTGGCAAAGCTTAGCAACTATTGTTCGTAACCAGGAGCAGCCTCCAAAGTGCTTGCTTCGCTCAATTTCAAGGTCCGCATTCGTCTTCCGAATCGGATTCTTCCGACGTGCTCATTACTTCCTACTTTTTTCAATCCATCTCATGATCATCAAATGATCACCTAAAATGCTAACATTTCGTAACTTACTGCAATACTTGCACTTTCTTTCATTAAATTACTATAAAAACTTTGTCTACAACAGTGCAAAAATGTTCTAAATATTTTTGTTATATATACTTTCACATTTTTGAACTTTCGATAAACAAATTCTGTTCTATTTTACCTGTATACAAAATATATTGTGAAATATGAACGTGCAACAGGTCGATATGTTTGATAGTTACTTTACAATGAAATAGACAAGCAAGTGTGAATGAAGTAATTTAATTGTAAATAGTCATCGATTTAGTTGTAATTTTTCTCGATTTACTTTAAAATACATCCGTGTCAATCAACGATTATTCTGCAAACTCATTAAGAATTTCACTGAAAACACTTGCTGCAGTTATTAGAAAATATTAAGTTTAATTGTTTTCAAGAAGTGTATCACTGTGCAAATTATGGACACTAATTGGGTTGATAATGTTCCGAAGCAGAGTTGAATAATTGGGAATCATTTGATTGCATCGTTGAAAAATGAAAACATCGACAAAAATGTTGTAACGTTTTTAATTAGTTACTGTGAATACAATAATAGTGTAAACAATGCGATCATGATTAAATGGAAAATAAAATGTAAAAGTGAAATAACGTACAATGAACGAAATATACGTGCTGACAAAAAAGTGAGTACGGATGTTTGTGAAGAGAAAAGGTCAATAACTGAACAACGAGAATTGGGAAAGGAGAACAGCACAGAGAAAGTGTAACACTAACACGATTCTCTTATTCTGAACATTCAAGGAAACCTGTTCTTACAGTCCAACGAACAGTTTGCAACGTTTTAATGCACAATTGCTTTCACTTTCACAGCTATCGTCATTTACACGACACTGTCAACGAGTCTTAATCATTGTTTAAAGTTGTTACTCAAAAACCACAAAAATTTTACACATATTTCACATGAGACGAGAAGTTATATTCGCAGAGAATTGTTGAACGAAATTCTTGGAAAATAGAGAAATATCGCAGCGTTGCGTTTTCCTGGAAACAGGCACGAGTATTGCATCACACTTCTGTGAAAATATGTTATATTTTCTGGAGGACAAAAAAGCTCCGAAATTTCGAAACCGTGGTTAAATTACACACAAATTTTCAAACGATTTGTGATTTCAAGTGAATTAGAACAATTGGTCAGTGAATCAAATCATGTTTATTTGTGTTTGCGACGTTGCTGATTTTTGAAATTCTGATTAATACATTGATTTTTCTAAAAATAGATCGCAGACGATTTTTGCTTCATCTTTTGTCAGGAAGAAACAGTGAAATTAAGGCAGAGAAAACGCCGTATTCACGTATATTATTTTGCGATTCAGTCACTTGGTTAAGTTTTGAGTATTTGTATATGTGCGAATTATACTGCGTTTGCTCTCGTGCATAGTTCATCCGTTTGTTATTCATGTAAAGTCAATGACTACAGGAACACCTAAAACTGAGTTGAAACGTAAATTACAGTTTAATGCAATTATATCAGTCGAATTGAAAACGATAAAGTTACTATAACCCATTGCTTTCTAAATGGATGACACAATTTCAAATCTTATCACTATTCACGCTGTTACTTTTAAAATTTGTCACGCTGTACACTGTACCTACTAAATATTTCTGTCCATATTTTGTTTATATATGCGAACTTAACGCAACTTTAATCAAAAGCGAAATTCTGTTCAAAGTTTTACGTATGAAAAAGTGTTTCTAGTTTAGTGACCACAAAGTTGATAGACAGCCAAAGAAAAATGAGAGGCGAGGGTTGAGAGATGAGGGACAATACTGATTATGTGGTAAAACAATGTATTGTTGAAGTAGGAAAGCGATTAGAAGCGATGCCACAGAGCTGTAATCGACCAAGTTTTTGTTGGAATTGGGGTGACAGCTAGAGAATAACTTTCTCTTTCGTTCATTGTTCGGTTAGCATTCGTTAGAGAGCAACGATCGCAGTGCCCGCGATGCCCGCTGACCTACAAACGATTGTGAGCGGTGCGTACGTTTAAGCAAATTTGAGTATAACAAGTATGTACATAACATCGTTTTAGTGATCTTGGCACTAAAACAGAGTTCACTGCAACTGCTTGTGACGAGCCATTAGATCGTTTTCGAACGATTCGCACTTTTCGTTATTGTAAATTTAAGCAAAGTAACTGTTTCGATCTGACACTGAACTCATCTCATTGCTTGGTATTGTTCATCACACGCAAACGTGTTCGCCTTTCATTTATGGTGAACACTAGAGACAAGTTGCTGTCAATTGATTACTGGTTCATTGTTTCCACAACTATAATCAAAATTAGCCTGTTTCGCGAGCATTGCAACAGTTTTATACTTTGTACAGTTTGCGAAAAGGAAAGTGAATGCTAAAAGGAAAACGAAAGCCGGGAGTGATAATGAGAACGACAGGCACTGTGTCAACGACCTCTTCATCTGACGAGTTTCATTCTATTCACCGCAAATTAGGCGATGTGATGTGTTATCGGAAATCGAAACGAAAGATGCGAATCAGCAGGACAATTAACCAGTATTTCAATTGATCACAGTTTGAGCTTTGATGTAACGATGGGAACAGAATACACAACAAAGTTTCTACGGCAACTCACTATTCTAAACTTTGCAAGTTCTCAATTTCGTTGCTCGTTCGAAGTTTCAGCAGGCATTACAGTTTTTCAATTAACAGTGCAAGTGTTTACGAATTTTAGAATGTGTGTTTGTTACGCAATCATTGAACCCGAAGGCAGCGGGAAGTAGCTACATACAAGTGACGCGATTCACTACAATCTCTGTAAATTAGAACGATGATATCGAGGAAAGCTACAGTTTTCTTCGACACAGCAACAACGGCCAGTGCTGTGAATCGCGATGAGTTGCAAGATCGTTTCTTTCGTCTAAAAGAAGAACACGCGTTGCTTAAGAAACAAGCGAACGACGCAGGAAACACTGTAAAAGTTCTGACTACAAAGTTGTCGCGGTTAATTAACGAAAAGAAAAAACTCGTTGAAAATAGTAAAACTCGTCGCGAGGTACAAATGGAAGAAATGATTTATGACTTGCAAGATAACGTCGACAGACTTGAAAAGGAAAACTGCAAACTCAAGAATCAATCGTTACTTTTAAGAACACAGGTGGATTCAAACAAAAAGAGAAGTTCGTCGGCGTATTCCAGTGTCAGATCTAGAA
>NCKV01000109.1:0-27109 GCA_003675905.2 Leptotrombidium deliense
CTTTTACAAGTAAACTTTTCGAAATGAAATGAAATGAATGTCGTAACAAAATAATGCTCGAGTGTTGTTATTATAATTATTCGTCCTCGTTCTCGTCATCCACATCTTCATCCTGCTCTTCTTCGCTCGCTTCTTTATCCACGTCAATATCTTCTTCACTTTCGTCTGCTTTTACATTTTTAATTTGTTTCGACTTTTTCTTAATCTTTTTGCTTTTATTTTTACCAGCTTGTAAGTATTCCACAGTTCCGTCATTGCTCCACATCATTTCTAAGTCGAAGTGAAATTCAGCCATTTCGATGCCTAATAGTTTCTGTAAGAGACGAAAAGTTGGGATATAAAAAAACGCATATTCCGAGTTAATCGACAATAAATGATTTCTTTACCAGTAATCTCGCCTTTTCAGACGTCAATTTCTCTCCTACACTACACACGACGTGTTCTTTGGTCAAATAAATGACGCCTTTCTTCAATGTTGTCGCTAATCCAAGTTGTCTTAAATAAGGTTCCAAAGATGCTTCGAATTGTTCCAACGGTCCTTCGTCCAAAACAACGTTTCTCGTCGCTTCGTCGTCGGTACGCGCAAAATCTGGACTCGAAAGTGAATTGAAGTATCTGCGAATATGAAACAAAGTAAAAAGATCGATAAAACTAAATCATTTTCTATAAAAGTGCACTTTATTTCGCATGAAAATGTTAAAAATAGCAGAACATGAATATATTAAATCAAAAATACAATTTTAATGAACATGCTATGCACTCATTGGCGTCGTTCAATTAATACTAAACAATAGGCAACCAACAAGTATTACACAATTCTCCACTTTCAACACATACACAGCAACAAAAAAAATTTCACGAATGAGTGTCATCCAAATAGTGTTTCATTTGTAACTAAACATTGACACGAAAAGATGGTTACAATTATGAAATGATAATTCGCATAGAAATGCGAGAATGGCGAACAACAACAACTATATACATTACATCCTTGACTTTTCAACAAAATTATGCTGCTCTTGTCATTTGTGTGCAATTGTTTTGTTGCTTCAAAAATAACGATTAATTTGCGCGAAAACAAGCAAAAACTTTCGCTATTTTCTTTTGTGCTTATAAATTCACGCGCAACTCGAAAATACATGAAAATACATTTGTGCGAAGAATAATCGCCATTGCAAAAGCGAACTCATCACGTTTAACATCAACAATCTACTTTCGAAACGAAACCAAAATGAGTACAGGTAAATGGATATTATTTAGGCACACACACAATACACAAATGTATTTACCATAAAATGTGCGATATTAAGCCTACAGAATAAGTCGCGTGAAACGCATCAGATAAGGAAAATTTTTATCGAAAATTGAATTATTAGTGTTCTAATGTACTCGCTAACAATATAAAGCACTTAAGAGAACTGTGAACCAAAAACGCATTGAAAGAGTAAAAGCTCAACAGTTACTCAATAGAAACAAAAGATGCTTTCGAATAAAAGGGTTAAAACTTTTTAAAAAAGGAACATTAAAAACAAGAAGAATAAATTTCTCAACAACCAAATGCATACTCGACAGCAACTGACAACTGCATTGACACTATTCTCACGCAATTTAACACTCAACGTAATCAAAAGCTAAAAAAGTTCTTTTTGGTATAACAAAGAAGAAGTTGTTACCAATTTCACAATATACCACAAATCGTGACAAAAGAATTTAGGTGTGTATGTGTGTGAGTGTGCTTCAACGAATTCACTTGCAACACTTTTACCACTATTTATAAGTTCAAACTCTCAATATATCTTAAAAGTGTAACTTTTAAAATATGATTTTCAATTGACGTAAAAAACGTTCTAAAAAGGTCAATCCATTAACTTTTAAGGTTGATTCAATGTTGTCGACATTCGAAGCGTAACCAAAAAATAGAAAGTTGAAGTTCGACAAATAGCCGTCATAGTGAAACACTGTTATTTAGTTATTATTGCAAATCAAGTAATAAAACAGTGGAAATGCATTCAACTGCTGAAGCGCACATTTGTAACTATAAAAAGCTATAAATCAATTTCGAAAAGCAGAAAATTATTTGCAAAAATAAATGGAAAAAGGCGAAAGCTTTCACCGCTTTTTATATTCGCCTGAAAAGCAATCGTTGTACGAAACGTCGCGTTCTATGTTTGTCCAACGATTTATTGTTATTTCGTTAAACAAACGCAAAAGTGATAAAGAATAAGCGATCAGAAGTGACAATTGCGGACTCCAGATTTGCAGATTAACTTCCGTTCATTATGAATGTGTTGTATTGTGTTGCAGAGTCAAAAGTTCGCTAGTTTCACGCATACATACAGCAAGTACTCAAAGTAGTACCTGTGAATTATGGGCACACAGAAACACATACACATACACACAACGAAGCACACACCGAAAGTATGATCGATCGATGAAAACAGAACTGCGTTTCACAAAAAATATAAAAAATGGTATCTATTCAACGTGTCCCCATTTACAAGCAATCAGTTACGACGCAAATATGTATGCAAATGCAACACTTCTCATAAAGCACATCACACACACACAAAGAGTGCAACAAATGCGTCTACCGATAATTGCACATCTCTCGACGACAAAAGCCGAATGGCAATTGCAAAACGAGAGTGAAAAGCAAAATCGACGAACAAAATGCAGCATCACATCACTCGAGATTTTGAAACACAAAAAACGTCTGCAATCGTCTCTCGATGTCGAAAGCGCAACAAAAGTGCGGATTAAACGTCTATTAAAAATAGAAAAGAGAAATTAAATTTTTCTTTTATTTGAAAAGCGAACAAAACGAATGAAAAATCGTTTGCTTTTCGCAAATGAAACGGTGTGCAAACAAATGGTAAACACATCGTAACTCTTCGCACATACATTTATTACCAAATATTAATTCTTAAGCTAACGAGAAGAGTGAAACGATCGAAATTTATGTCGCAAGCAAAAACACGAGTAGCGAGCAAGTACTTACGACAATTAGTTTGCAACATTTATTTTTAACATTAATTAAATGAACGCAGCAAACGTTTGCGTCATAAAAGCAATGCAATGCTTGACCGTCGGACGCACACGTCAAAAGCACACGTTTTTCGCATTTCAAACATTCAATGTTAGACAAAGTAAAAGTAAACTTGCTGTGAAATAATAGGGCAAATGTGAACAAATATTTGAATGTTTACTTTGTTATAACAACATATTTATTTCTAGCGAAGCAATTTCAACATTAAAAAAGCCAACATTATAAAGTTAGCGATGAAAGACGAATACGACGCTCGCCATTGTCAGTCAACCGTTTAAACCATGTATCAATTATATTTCACACACAGTGCACATCGCATCGCAACAATCACTGTTCTTTCTTCGATCAAAGCAACAGTTTCGATATTTTGTTGTTGCTACTGTAATATACATTATTTAACTCACAAAAGGCGACAAAAATATCAGCTGTTATTAACCACCTCCAAAGCAATACTTTTCAACAACTTTACATTTCCTGTTGAAATTTATATTTATTACAGCTTTTCATCAAAACACAAATAAACATGAAAAATACGGAATGAACAAAATTCTATGGCTGTCACTTGAACACAGACGTCAATAAATTAAATTACACACGACAAGTACATGTAGTATATACAAGCGAACGCACATTGACACAGTCACACGCATTTTTTATTCATTCTAATGTTTTTCGCTGAGACAGTCTGAAGAGCGAAAATAAATTATGTTTAATCTGCGAACACGCAAAATCATATTGTCAATTTAGCGATTCAACAATTCAAGGTTAATTCGATTCAATAAAGCATATCGCGCTCCAATATTCAGCCTCAGACGAATCGATTCGAATTTGCAAGCAACGATCAATTTGTCGAAGAAAAAGAAAAAAAGGAAAAATAAAAACAAAAGTGAATTATACTTACTTCAATACTTCTTCCTTGGTACTGTTCGTGAACAGTAAACCTTTTTGACCACAAATACGTTCGCTGAGTAAATGTAAATTTTGTTTGTACTCGTCTTGCGGTGATCTACCAAACGCGGAAATAATCACTTTATTTTTACCGAAGAAAAATCTGGTAAATAAATAATGACAAAAAATTAAACGAAATATAGCAAAAACTGGTGAAATGAAACGGAAGTAATTACAGCACACAAAAGGCAAGCTAATAAAACACGGCTAAAAGTAACTTTCGAATCACTTGTTTTCATCACTTCGCGTTTTCTCATCAAAAAGTGTGTGTAACTCGCGAATGCATTCGATCGATCGATTATAATAAAATGAACTTTTAAACAGTACCTGCTGTGCCTCCACTCTTCTCTAACGTCTTTTAATTTACAGTTTCTCATATTTTTCACCGAAAATAGAAATACTCGAGCGTAATTGTCAACGCAGTCTTTCACTTCATCCATTACTTTTCGCTTCAATTCGACACCTTTTTTGCGAGTCGCTGTCAACGAGACTAAAGAAAGCTTTTGTTAGTAATCCGTACTTATTCACTCCACAAACGAATCTCTTACCAACTTTATTGCGCTTCGATTTCGGCATTTCTTTTCAAATAAATGAGACGCTTTTTCGTTCAAATATCAACGCACACGTGTTTCACAAACAGAAGTATGGCTGCGATACAAATGACATGCGCGTCCAAAGCACCGCACTACTATTCACGCCAATTCGTAGAATTTAATCGTTTGCACTCGAAATGAATGGCAGTCATTTCGCCGGCAATGCATGCACTTCCCTTGTCAGTCTCTTTTTAAATGCACGAATCGGTCATTGGGTGCATGTTGCGAGCATTTAAGTCGACGTGAACCAAAAAGTCGGCTGAAGAAGCCGTTAGCCGACATAAATTGCATTTGTATTCACTTAGTTACCGATTCATAATTATACATGCACGTCGCAACAGAAAAATGAAAATGTTACAAAAAAGGTACGCGACGAGTGGTCTGCAGACTGAAAGCCCATTGAAAATCGCGATGCATTCCAGAGTGTGTTCCGCTCGCATTTATCGATTATTGCTCTCAGAGAGACAGGCGGTACGTTCATTTCGATTCACCGCCTATCAGTGTCCATTGCCGAAAGCGGACAGTGTTACGATTGAATTAGACGATCGAAATCGGTGTTCGCGGTGCGCAAACAAGGGCTTCCGTTAAAAAGTCGCGACGATTTCGACCCTTCACTTGAAAGCGGTCGCGGCGTTTAAGTCCGCGGAGGCAGTGCCGGTCTCAGTAACGTTGACAACGGCTGTGACGTCAATGTGTAGCAGAGATGCGAGAGGAGTGTCGCTTTTGCACAGTACGAGTTGCCTTATTGTGAACGCGTCGCGAATTGGCATCGATTCTTCGTTTTTCTGCATTCATTCGTCAAAAGTTCTGCGTTAACCTTAAATTTTCGGTAAGTTTAGTGGTCTCTTACCGTTTTCTGAAGCACGGACACCCGGTGTATGTACCTGTTACCGACTGTGTGTCGTTGTGTGAGTGTTTAGCGGTGTTAGACAAGCGGTGCAGCGATGTGTTCACTGGTTGTGCAGCGGTCGCCGCGAAGAAAACGTCTCTAAAATGGATTCGTCAGTTACTATTCAATAGGCAACGCTCAGCCTTCGCAACGCTTTTTCTCGTCTCCTTCGAATCACCGAAAAGCTCGCTGAGAACGCAACCAAACAGTGTGTGGTGTGTGTGTACGCGCTTTAAACGTACTTTTCTCCTTTTCGATTCTTTTGTCGCCATTTTGTGAATGAAAAGGGAAACAACGTTTTCGTCGCTTTTTGGCCTTCGCTGTGTTTAGCTTTGAAATCAAACAAAACTTTGTTAATTTACTGTTTCCTAATCGCATTTCAGGTTATTAGACGTTCCTTGCTTAGTTGTCCACTTTGATGTTAAATTTGCAAATGAACACTTCGCGTTTCGGTGAACCGTTCGATGATTGCTTTCCGCATTCATTTCTTTCGTCACAAATCGGCGACTTTTTTTAAATTTCGGTTTTGCATTACAATCGTAGGCACGTGTCTTACTCAAGATTACTTTTGTATTATTTTCTTATTTCATTGATTGTAATTGGATTCACTTTTGTTTTGCTCACCGTTACCGTTACAGAGCATAACAATTATTTACTTGTCAGTTCTGGAGTTCTGTTTGACTGCCGCTTTCTGTTTGCAACCGAATAAATGCCGCTGAATCCAGGACGGTTCATTGATGCAGTGAATGTGTGTTTAGTATTTAAATGGAGTTGTAATGGGAGTAAAGATGAAGGCCCGCCTTTGCGTTTAATGGCAGAGCACGACATAAGTGATGCTATTTAGTTGAATATGAATCAACGGATTCATATTCTTTGCACACGTTGACACCTACACTATTTTAACGTTATTCTCATTGCTTTTTATTTGGACAGTGAATCTGATTAATCTTGAAATCGGTCGACGAAAAGACTGCTGTTTCATCACTCACATACTTTCTGTAATTTAATCGTAATCTGCTAATCAAGAAAAACCGTCAGCGATGGACAAGGAGGAATTGGTTCAACGAGCAAAGCTCGCCGAACAGGCAGAAAGATACGACGACATGGCACAAGCTATGAAACAAGTTACCGAAACTGGTGTAGAATTGAGCAATGAAGAGAGAAATCTGCTGTCCGTTGCGTATAAAAACGTGGTCGGCGCTCGAAGAAGTTCTTGGAGAGTTATTTCCAGTATAGAACAAAAGACGGAAGGAAGCGAACGAAAGCAGCAAATGGCTCGTGAATACCGAGAAAAGGTCGAAAAGGAATTGAGGGAGATATGCTATGACGTTCTTGTATGTATTTTTCTAAATCTGAACATGAACATAATACACTAGAAAATACAACTACAGACAAACCACCCCCGAAATTGAAGCGGTATTGTGGTGGGTGTGGTTGCGAAATGCATACCGTTGCATCGATCCTCGACATGCATTACTACCGAAATTCGCAACTGATATCATATCCCATATATGTCACTTTTGACGACATATTATGAGAATCAGTTCCTCTACTCAACATGTGTGCGAGTACCGTTTATTTGGCTGTGTCGTAATGCATGACGACGAAAAATAAGTGAGCGTTTCATACCAACAATTATCTTCACAACACACAAGCCCAGATTTCACCTTTGATTCGTTTATAACGTTCTTCTTTCCATTCATTTTAGGGCCTCTTAGATAAGTATTTGATCCCAAAGGCGAGTAACGCGGAAAGTAAAGTCTTTTACCTGAAGATGAAAGGAGACTATTACCGGTATTTAGCAGAAGTGGCCACCGGAGATCAAAGGACAAGTGAGTATATTGAAACCGCGTTTATTTTGCAAAGAAACAGCAGAATTGACACGTTAAGCGGGATGTTAACGATTCGGTTTCGTTGTGACGTTTTAATGGTTTGTTGATGATGTGCAGGTGTTGTGGACGAATCCCAAAAAGCATACCAAGAAGCATTTGATATCAGTAAAAGCAAGATGCAACCTACTCATCCCATTCGATTGGGTCTCGCACTTAATTTCTCTGTATTTTATTACGAGATCCTTAATTCACCCGATAAAGCGTGTCAACTCGCTAAACAGGTAATTGTCAATCGATTCGTTTATTAACGTATTTCTTTTCTTTTCTCGTCTCTTGTTGCTGTTACATTCACTGTGTACCGCTGTCTGTGTGCGAATATTGGATTTTAAAAAAGGTGTGGTCGACGAGTCTCAGGGATCATATCAGGAAGCATTTGATTTGAGCAAATCTAAAATGCAACCTACGCATCCCATTAGATTGGGTTTAGCGCTCAATTTTTCCGTTTTTTATTACGAAATATTAAATGCTCCTGACAGGGCCTGTCATCTGGCCAAGCAGGTAATTCTCTTGCATCTCTGCAATGCTTTAGAATTAGACTCGAGATCGCCGGCCACATCTAACTACTAAACATTGCACTCTAAACTAATCACAATTTTTCTTTGACAGGCATTTGACGACGCGATCGCAGAGTTGGACACACTTAACGAAGATTCCTATAAAGACAGTACGCTCATAATGCAGCTGCTCAGAGATAATCTTACAGTGAGTTTAAAATAAGTTGAATTACGATATTAACGAAATGTTGTTGCAGCTCTGGACGTCAGACACACAAGGAGATGGGGACGAGCAACAGGAGGGTGGTGATAACTGATTTGATAAACCGTTTTAAGAAGCCCTCTGCATTCCCATCTTTTGACAACAATTAATAATGAAGAAATCGCATCCCTCTTTTACATTGTCTCAGAAACGAAAATTACAACAAAACTTTGCTAACTTTTTCGAATCGAAAATCCAAAAAACAAAATGTTGCACCCTTAAAACACAACGTCTGTAGTTTATTACTTTAATTCTAATGCGTAATCTATCCTTACTGACAAATAATAGTTAAATATTTAAATGTCCGAAAATTTGAAATGAATTTTTGAATGAAACGAAAATTTGATGGAAATTGTTTTTAACTCCGAAAAGTGTTCAAAAATACAATTGCGATAAAAGTGAACTCCAGAAAACCGTTGCGACGTTGTTTTGTCTAATTTTCGTCAGATTTGTTCATTTCAAATTTTGATTCAAAAACAAATTGTTAACTTATTTGGAGTCGTTTTATTATTTTAATGCTCTCCTTAAAATTGGTTGAATACATCTTTTCAAGTAGTAATGTTGCCTTTGGATGACACATTATTCGTGAATTTTTAAATTGAAACACAAAAAGTAATATCGTTTCCTCTTGAGTTCGGAAACACAAACTCTAATCGTTTGCGATGGATACCAGAACAACAATTCGTAAATAAAAGATTGGTAATAAAGCGAACTCATTGATAAAACACCTCATTAAATGTGGAATTCAAAGTGAATTAATAAACACGCGATTAAAAATGAATAACGTTTGTTTGAAATCAATTGCAAAAATCAATTTTATTAAAACAAAAAAACTAAATAATTGAACAGATAAGAACGGTGAACATTACGACCAACAGATGTCAACGTGTTTGATGCGGTCTGCATACCCATTCGGATGAATGTTTACCCGGTGATGCGTAACCAGAGACCATCAACCGAATAACATTCACCTGCTTAGGTATACGTAATCGGAGGACGATGCATTCATTCGCTGCGAGTAAAATTTTGTATTCAAAATAGAAAACCGTTGAAAAGCATGCAGTACTGCCTACAGCCTTCGGAACGTACAGAAAGCTCGCTGACCGCCACAAGACTGCTGTACGTACTCCGCACGTACATCTCTCCCCTTCAATTCTTTTGTCGCCATTTTGTGAAAAAAAGAAACAACGTTCGGTCGTGTGTCGGCCTTCGCAATGACTCTTTGAATGCTACGAAATTATGCTATTTCTTATTTCGCTGTTAGCTTTCAGAAATGAACACTGTTACTGATGCGATCGATGCATTTCTTTATTATCCATACACTCCTCGAAACTTTTCGGCGCCTTCAAATAGTGATGAACAATTGGTGTAAAATGTCGTTCTTCGTGCTGTCACTATTTTCTTAAATTATGTCAATTTCTCGAGTGTTGTGCGCACTAAGCAGTATCATCAGAAGAGAGAACGTCGACCGCAGGATTAGCTGCAACTGCTGCAGGTGCTCGAGACACGTCGGAATGCAGACGGTTGAAGAGAGGTTTGCATTGGTATTGTCGTTACGGCGATTGTAGCGGCGGCACAACGGCGTCGGTAATCGCTCTGCTGTGGATGAGTGTGGATCTAGTCATGAGTGTAGAGGCAACAGGACCAGAGGCACAATCATCCACAGTGACGATCAGTGGTGAGTGCAGTCGTCGCGAGGCGCAGAAGAGAAGTGGTGTGAGGAGTGTAGCAGCGATGGGACACCACTTGTTGAGCGTTCGCCGTCGAAGAGCTGAGAGTGAATGCAGCGCTGAGAGTGAGACGTTGAAGCAACTTTACTCTCGTCAAGGGTACGCGAGAAGTGTCCGTCGAGTGGCTGTGATTGGACAGAGCAGCAGAAACAGGGTCCCTTCCAGGAGAGTACTAGCAGGGAATTTCGCGTTAACAGCGACAACCGGTTTTCCAAATTTCGGCAGAACAGGGCGGCAGCGACAGGGCAGCCAAGGGTCACCGGGCGACTGTCCGCGCCTGCACTACTCTTGGACACAACGGCCGTTCGCTGAGAAAACTTTCGACGGTCATCGATGGTCACTATACTCACCGCGAGGTGTGCACCACTTTAGCGCCAAATCTGAATACGGATGCCGAAGCGGACATCAAATTTCAAGCACACAGGCAACCAAATCACAGTGAAAATGCGGAGCGGTTGACATCGATGCCTTTTTATACTCACTGGCCACGTGTTGACCACTGTCCACTCAATTGATTGGGTGTCCGATTAAGGGATTAATGAGGGCAACAGTCGCTCTCCGAAACTGGTTGTGATTGGACAGCAGACGCTGTGAAACGAGGTCCCTTCTAGGAGAGTATTCACTGCACGGGAATTCGGGAATTTTAATGCTGCTGATAGCTGCTGAATGCCACTGCGGCCATTTCAAGGCCAGCGAACTCTTTCGACTCTTCACTCAATATGTGTGTGTGTGCCGTGTGTGCACTTGCCGGCTACCAGCGACCGTCACGTGCGTCGTATACGCACCGCACAAGTTTTCCAATTCCCGAGAAATACGCGAAACGAGTATAAAAAGTTGGTTCTAATGCAATTCGAATAGCAATATGTATTATGTCTGTATTCATGTGTTGCGTTGAGTCTGGTTGTCACCTGACCTTCTCATGCCACCCACATTGGGACACTCACAGATCCGCGTTCGCAACCCCTCCGTAACGCGCGCGATCAACGCTACAAACGCTTTAATCCACTTTGCATGCTTAAAGCGGCAAATAATAATACACTGTTAATCAGTAACAACGTCGAGACAATTATTTCAACATTTAACTCTTAAACTTTGTCGATTACAATAGACAACTAGTTCTGTTTGTTGCTGAGAAAGCGACTTTACATTCCGATGGCAATAGAAGTAACAATGTGAACACTGCACTGCACTTTACTCACCGTGTGCTCGCTTATTTTCTCTCTAATGCTTTTCCTGAAACCGACAAAATTTGAATTGATTGTAAAGTGAAAACAATCAACTTTTAGAATACTTTACTGTTTTCCGAGAAACTTTTGCACGTTTATTTCGAGAATAGATGCAATTTACTAGTACAAATGAATTGTGATGTTTATGCGACCATTGACATACTTAATGAATCATCTGCGTGGAATTTTGTCCGGAGGTGGCATTAAACTGCGATCTGAGTCTAATTTTTGACCCGGCATCGGCGCAAATGGAGGATGAGGTCGTTTCTGATTCTGAGGAGCCCATCGGCGATGTTCAATGAATTCGAGAAGACCCTCTTTTGTTACTGGATTCTTGATACTTTCCCAAACAGCGACAGCAGTTGTGTAACTGTTCGGAAATGACTTATCCGTTCTTTCTCGCATGAAAGCCCACTGCTTTTTCTCGTAATCCCAGTTGCACTCAATAATTTTCTTGTCGTATTGCCGCAGCTCTTTCGTTAATTTGATCTGAGCAAAGGGCGCATTGAAACTGCCGACAAATAAACAGCCGATATCAGATTTCAACATTCCAGGTCTGTCTTCGCGAATAATCATCAGTTTAAAATCAACCGAATTGTGTGTGTGTGGTTTCCACTTAAACACCTCCGAACAACGACCGGCTTTGTAAGGGTCTTGTACAGGTTGAAATATTAGGCCATCGACTTCGTGGCCGAGCTCCTTGTTGAATTTTTCGCCGAACAAACTTTTTGCTGCAATCAAATCCCAGAACTCTTTCAGTCTGATACTGAATGGGCCTTTATTGCTGTCGATTCTTCCCTCTCGCTTTGCCACCTCTCGAGGACCGATTATTTCTTTCCTCAAGCAAAACAGGCGACGTTCAAAATCAGTGCCACCGACGTCAATGTTTTCAAACTTGATTATATCGTAGACCAGATAACGTGGATGCTTTTCGCCGTTGACAACGTCGATAATCATCTCACCGTCTAGCAAAGTGTTATCAATATGCTGATCTGGCGCTTTGCGACGCGGGAAAAGCAACCCGTCCGCTTTGAACACAGCATTATCGCGATCTATAAGATACACTTCATTTTCGCCGTCAATTAACATCATATATCTTGTTCCATCAGCTTTCCAACTGACTTTATAAGGTTTACAACTGAGGAACTTAATATTGTTACAATCTAGAGACACAGGTTGACTTCCAGGAAAACCTGTAGACTTCCAACCACACATTTGTTGACATTTCTGTTGAATCTGAGTTATTTTCGTATACAACGTAACTGGGTGTACACCATCGACACCTTCCATAAATGTAGGATTCAGTTTCTGAAATTCTTTGCGACGCCTAGGGTCATTGAGGTTCAAAGATGACGTCGACAACCTTCTGCCGTTTGGTGCTCCATCGTCGTCGTCAACATCATCAGATTCGTTGCACCAGTCTGGCAATGTTGGAGGAGCTGGTGCGTCTTCAATATCACCGTATTTGGCGAATAACTCTTGAATATAATCCTCTTTGTAAATACCAGGACTGCGACACAGTGCGAATGTATTGAAAGCAGCCTGCACACTCCAATCCTGATTTTCAATTAGGTACGCGCATATTAAATACCCCGTTCTATTAAAGCCATGAGTACAGTGAACAGCAATTAAATCATTTGGATGCTGAGCGTTGAAATTATTACAGATATTGATGAACACGCTTACTTGCTCTTCACTAGGAACTGCTCCGTGTCCTTTGCATTGTAGTTTCACGTATTTAATATCATTTTGTTCAATTACTTCTTTATCATAAAATCTATTGGTGTTCGTTAAATCGATCCAAAGACCTACTTTAACCTGTATAAATATATGCATTCAATTAAAATAAAATTTTTTGTGAAAACGTGCAGTACTTGTAAATTGTGGCAATATGAGAAGAACATTTTTGGATCCCAAGTGCATTCATTAGGTACTTCATTGTTGTATTTATCATCTAACGGTGTTTTGAATGGAATAAATTTGTTCGCTACGATTTCACCTTTTCGTGGACACCTCAACCAACGCGGAGGTACACCACTCGCACTCATTGCAGCTGATTCAAATAAGACACACGATTTAGCTTCAAATCATCAAATGAGTAATGAGAGTTTAGGTTCGATTATTGATTTAAAGCATTTAGTGAACAAAAAATGTTCTTTAAACGATCTGTATTTTCATATTTCACAAGTCACAAAATAACGAAAAGAAAAGAATCAATTCTTTATTACGCTCTCGAATTCAATTTCACTTTTCGCTCGATTTCACTCAATTCACGGCGTAATTATTACCTAATCCCGTTTTTTAAACACGTGTGAATGTATTTTGTTAGTTTTCAAATTTAGTGATATTTAAAAATGAAAAATAAACCTTTTATCAAAAATAAGAAAGAGAAGTCTTCGAAGAAAGCAAAGCAGGAAGATTCGGCGATTGAATTTGTTCCCGATTCACATGTAAATGTAAAACATGTTGCGGAAAATATCGATGAAAACGACGATCAATTTTTTCAAGATTTAAAAGTTGAGAAACAGAAGAAGAAAAAGTCTGGAGGCTTTCAAAGCATGGGACTGTCTCAGCCTGTTTTAAAAGGCATATTCAAAAAAGGGTATAAATTGCCGACACCGATTCAACGAAAAGCGATTCCACTTGTGATGGAAGGAAAAGACGTTGTTGGAATGGCTAGAACTGGAAGTGGCAAAACAGCCGCTTTTGTTGTACCAATGTTAGAGAAGATTCGAAAACAAGAAGGAAAAGTTGGTGTGAAGGGTTTGATCTTGTCACCTACCAGAGAATTAGCGCTTCAGACATATTTGGTTACAAAAGAATTAGCGAGATTCACAGGTCTTAAAGTCGCCGTAATTTTGGGAGGCGATAAAATGGAAGATCAGTTTGCTATGATGCATGATAGTCCAGACATAATTGTAGCGACTCCTGGTCGATTGTTACATGTTCTCGTTGAAATGGATGCCAAATTACAATCTGCTGAATATGTAGTATTCGATGAGGCCGATCGACTGTTCGAAATGGGTTTTCAAGAGCAACTCAATGAGATAATAAATCGATTGCCTTCTAACAGACAAACTCTTCTATTTTCAGCCACTTTACCACAATTATTAGTCGATTTCGCAAAAGCTGGACTTCACGATCCGGAATTAATCAGACTTGACGTTGAATTGAAATTAAGCGAAAATTTAAAGACAGTGTATTTAGCGTGCAAAGCGGAAGATAAAATGGCTTTGTTATTACATCTGTTGAAATCAGTTGTGAAATCAGACGAAATGACTGTTGTTTTTACGGCTACTCGACATCACGTTGAATTTTTAAAAGATTTATTGGCGAAAGCTGGAATTAAATGCACTTATGTGTACAGCGCATTGGATCACGAAGCGAGGCAAATGAACATTTCCGCGTTTCGAAGTAAAAAAGTGCGAATAATGCTCGTTACTGACGTTGCTGCTAGGGGTATTGACATTCCGTTGCTCGATAATGTGATCAATTATAACTTTCCTGCAAAGCCGAAATTATTTGTGCATCGCGTCGGTCGTGTCGCTAGAGCCGGAAGAAGCGGTACAGCGTATTCACTCATCGCATCCGACGAGGCGCCGTTTCTTCATGAATTACATTTATTTTTGGATCTTCAAATAAATGTTGCCAAGTGTGCGACAAACAACGCTGGAATTTATGGTTTCGCTCCGCAACAAATAATCGATGAGGAAAATGATGTTATAAGTCGATGGCTGGAAAGTGACTTTGATTTGCAAAGCATGCAAAAAGTTTGTTCGAATGCGTACAAACAGTATTGCAAAACCAGACAAAACGCTTCCGGTGAAAGTGTTCGCCAAATGAAAGAGTACGATATTTCAAACGTCGGTATACATCCAATTTTCGAATCAAAAGATGTGAAGAAAAAGTGTGAAGACACGCAAAGAAACAGTCTTCTAGATTCCCTCAAGAATTTTCGTCCAAATTCAACTATTTTTGAAATAAATGCTGTAAAGAAAAATAAATGTTTCGAAGTTATGAAAACGAAGAGAAAAGCACACGAAAAGTTTGTGAAAAGAAAAAAAGAATTGGATTCAGTTAACGAAATGCAAACAGTTAAATCTTTAAATGGCTTCAAAGATAGCGAGTTTTATTTACCTTACAAATCAGATGGACATGAAACTGAGAAAGGATTGCAATTAGAGAAGAAAACATTATTCGACGATGCAGTGTTCGATATTTTGGGTGATGATTCGGAATTGATTCGTAAACAAAACAGTGGAATGAAATGGGATCGAAAAAAGAAGAAATTCATTCGCGAAAATGACAGCGAACCGAAAAATAAAAAAATAAAAACAGAAAGCGGTGCTTGGATTTCGGCTTCTTACAAAAGTGATTTGTACAAGAAATGGAAAGAAAGAAGCAGATTGCGTGAATCGGACTCAGAAAGTAATGAAGAAGACGTTTACGTGAAGCAAAGAAATAAAGCGTTGACCAGTCGGAAAAGAATGAAGCAAAAAGAAAAGTTACCACGCAATGAGCTCAGATCGAAAGAACAAATATTGAAGACCAGACTGACGGAAGAAAAGAAGAGGAAATTTGATAAATGGCGAAAAGAACAGCGTGGCAGAGGAACTCAAAAGTCTGCACGAAGAGGTGGTACACAAAAACACGGTTTTAAACGAAGGAAGTAATTAACGTAATGTAATGTAATGTTAGAAACGACATTAAAAATGTTTAATTGTTTGTTCGTAAATTATGAAAGTTTATTCTAATTTGCCAAAATACACGATGAAAAAAGTTACGAATGAGTGTTGGCGCTGGCGATACTGCCTGCTAAAGCAGCGTTAGACGCACTTTCGCGGTCAGCACCGACTCGGTCCAAATGTGTGCCACTTCCCATACTGATGCTGCTAGACATGTCGAACGACACTTCGCCGATACTCGGATTCACTCCTTTATTACTGAGGGCTGTATCTACGCTTAAACCATCTAAAGATAATTCAATGTTTGAATCATCCACGAGCACTTTTGAATTACCAGGTGCGGCGTTGGTGTTCAGACCAATTTCGTTCTCTTCGTCCATTTCGATTCGAACTCCAGATGGAGATGTGCTTACTCCACATCCTCCGGATCTGCACAAAGAAATGGGAACAACTCCATATACATACGCCAACAGGATCGGTACACCGATTCCCACGGCTACTGTGGCCAAAATAGGTGAGACCAGAATCGAGGTCAATACTCCGCTGGTTATCAAAAGGTTTTTCTTGTGCTTGCTCATCGAATTCTTTTCGAAACGAGCATGGAGTTTTCGTCCAACCCAGACTGGGATACCGATTATGATGGCAGGAACAGCGATGCCGGCAATCAATGCGATACCAACAGGAGCACCGACAAGCATCCCCAATTGCCATAGGATTTTCTTTTTACGACTCCACGGCTTTTTTCCCCAAAAAGTACAACCAGATGGGCTAAGATAGTGTAAATCCGATATTTCTTTCATACACAACCAACAGAATTCAGTTCCACACACACAGCACGTCATATGATTACACGAACCATCATCCATTTTGATAACCAAAACTTTACAACACGGACACGGTTTGATATCATCTCTTTGAGTGATAGAGTCTCGACTAAAAGTAAGTGAAGAAGTCATTGGATTCTGAGAAAATGGCATCGAATGGTTCCTTTGAGCTCTCGCAGCGTCGCAGGTTTGATTTGGATGCCATTCTTGTTTACAATGGTAGCAAAAAGAAGTGCCGCAACCCGCACGACCGCACTTAAGTTCGGGACAACTCGCGCATCCTGCGGCAACCACGACATAACCGCAATCTGGCGCTGGACACCAACGAGCATCAGGTTCGGCAACGAGCACACGACGAAGCATAAAACTTTCATATTTACTCATTAATTTTTCGTCGTTTAGTATAGCACGAATGTCATTAGGATGAATCGGTTCTGTACACTCAGGACACGTAATGTTCACTCGACTTTCGCAAATTTCAATTTTCAAATACTTCTGCATACAATCGTAGCAGGCACGGTGTGAACAGGTGGCTAATTCTGGAAAGTACTCGATTGGCAACTGGAGAAGGCATAACGGGCACTCCATCACACAAACTGATTCGAGAGCACTAGAATAGCGTAGAAACCCCGACGCCCCGGCTTGGATGAAATCACTTCTTCCGCTCGAAATTGACGTTGATTCAAAATCAAGCGAAGAGTAAGTAGGACAAAACGATGTTGCTTTCACGTTCGATACACTCTGAAACACAAACGGGTTACAATTAAAAACGAGATATCAAAACAAAACCAGCTGTTTCTATATTCGCTTAAATTGCGTTTCAAAGTTACCCACCTTATTGTCCGCCGTTGAAGCGGATTCGGAATCGGTATGATTCGAACTTCGTTTGTTGTTCAGAGTTGCTGTTCGACTGTATGACGAAGGATTCAAAAAACGTCGTAATGAAAAACGGCCTAAACTAAATCCGTGCTTTTTGGTGGCATTTAATGAAGTCGCATTCGTAGTCCGCGAATGATGTCCCCGACTACGAGGCAACGTTTCTTCGATAGCATTCATCGTATAGTCTTTCATCTGCGGAAAAGGCAAACACACGTCACAGAGTTAGTAATCGACAATTAAAACGCAACTCTCGCGACGCAAGTAAACATGATTTAAAAAGGAAACACAACACTAACTTTTAAAGAGCAAAGCTTGAAAATACGTCCGCTTGCAGCGTTTTAATGCGAGCTTGCAGATAAACTCAGCATTTTCAAATTCGCTCAATGAATCGCGAATATCTTTCAGTGTGAAGTGAGTCGCGAAAAACAGAGAATGAGAAGGCAAATCAAAGAGCAATAAGCGTACTGTACTTCACAGAAGCCGTATTCAGATCAATAACCTGTGAAAGCAGTATAGCGCAGCCAACGAAAACAACAAAATACACTGATTTTCTTCACTAAACCAACGAACGTCTATTGTTCATTACACAATAACATTCATTCGCTGCGTTTTTCGCAAAAATTACTCGTTTCAGTTGCACAACGCGAAGTAACAACACATTTCGCATCTATATGACTAACTATCGCAAATCGTCGTAAATGGACAATAAATGGACAAACCGTTAAAGTAGACGACCTAATGATGACGCATTTCGTGTTATTTCGTTACATTCGAACAGCAGACTAACGAACAGACGTTAACTGACGGCCTAACGTATTTCCGTAAAGGACGTCTCCATTTCGTTACACATCGCAGATCGATTGCGATGTATTTAATCGAAACAAACACGAATGCAGCGCTATCTGTTATCGAACAGTGGTCGGGTTGTGTTAAATGTTGCCGACACACGCGAACAGTAACAAATCATTGCGTTGGTTTACCCGTCGCCGTCGTCTGGTAATCATAGCAATCATTTTGTGCTTTTGTTTTCTGTTCTATCAAATTGTCTCACTCATACAACTAAATTGGGATCTCAGCGATTTTGCGCTGCAGTCGCGACACAATCGATTAGACGGCGACGATATTGTCGATATAAAAGGTGAAAAGTTCGATGCTCACCAATTGGACGCTCCTCGTTTTCCAAACGGTGTCGATCTACCGGTGAATGCGGTCACTATTCCTGAGGCAAATATTTATATTCCTGGAGCATTACCGAAACATTATGAAGCATATAAGAAAAGCGAACATTTCAAGTGCATCGAATCAGGAGAAATAATTAAATTTTCAGCAGTAAACGATGATTATTGTGACTGCAACGATGGAAGTGATGAACCGTCGACGAACGCATGCAGTAACAATGTGTACGTATTGAATAAGTCACTGTTTACACACTACCAGCTTGCTGAATGCAACTGTCAAAACGAGTGTTGTTTTGTTTACGATTCGAGGAAAAGCTGAAAGAAAAACAGAAAGCGCCGCAATCAATTCCAGTGAAATATTGACGCACTATTCAATGTAATCCGCCAGTTTAAACGCCTCTTTTAGAGTTACTCATAATAACATGCCTTGCCTTCGTTGAGGCATTCTGTTTTTTAATTGAATTGAATGTAAGCGATATTGGTTTAATTATAGACAAACTGGCGGAGCAAATTGTTGGGAAAGTTTTCAGAAAAGTTTTCAACGAGACATCGAAGGTTGAGAAAATATTTCTGATTTGTGAAATTGTTTAAATATTGTGTAGTCAAATAATTCGAGAAGCATCTACTGTCAGAATTGAAATCACGTTTCGTTTGTTTGAACACAGAATTATGATTGAGTTTGGAATGTTGTGTTGTGAATGCTTATCTTTGCTTGTTTCGTTAAGTATTGCTTTGTTAACTGCAAATACAATGTATTTCGCTGCTGCGTGAGTATCATGTGTTGTTCACAAACATTGTGCTCCGCTGATTAAATCAAAACAGGAATATTTTTGTGTATACTCAACAATCAACAGAAAATAAAATATTTGGGAAGCACACAAATGAAGCAGTTAACTGACAAATGTAACTTTTTTGTTATATTGCATAAGCACTGCAAATCATGTGAACGCACATAATTGCCTCTATTGCACTCGTGTCGTCTTTACATTGAAATCGGCTGTTAAACTCGGTTCAAAGATGAATTTAATGAACTCAAAACGCTGTTGTTAATGAAAAGTTAATGGATGAGTTTCGGTCATTGATGCTCAATGAAAGGTTTTGTTGAAAAGACAACATTTGACGTCAATTTACTAGAATCACTTTTTTATGGTAATTTTGAATATCAACAATGATGTGAATACAAAGTTTGACGTAATTTGTTCAATATGAATACGAAAAAGGGTGCCTCAAAATTTGTATTCAATGCAAGTAATTGTCGTCGAGTTGCGATTCTAACAGACATGAACTTATGTAACTTTTATCTTCAAAAGGCTTCTATTTTGCATTAATTTACTTCGTTTTCGATAAATGGATGGAGAAGAGGCGATGGAAGACATATTTATAATAATCTAGATTCACTTTGAATGCACATAGTTATGAATGCAAACGAAGCACAGAAAAGCACATATTATTTCATATCGTTCTAATCTAAATTGCATTTTGTTTGTTTGCCTGTTCGCCTGTCAAGTGCTGCATCAAAGCAATGATCTCAATAAGCAGTAAAATAGAAGTATAAATTAGTGCACTCATTAAATTAAATGCAGTAAATTGCAATCTGTGCATTTTAAATCTGTTCTTCGCAATGAAACTGATTTTTTTGAAAATCAAGGGGAAAAGAGAAGACGTCAACCTTCGACGGAAACTCTTTGAAAACAATGAAATTACGTTTCAATTATGAAACAATCGAGTTTTGTAATCTAAGTACTATTGCGAAAAGTATTCAACCTTTCTCGACTGCCATTAACTTAGCACAACATTTCCCATTTCCATTTTTCCATTTAAGAAAAGTACTGAGCTTTGCAAACGTCAAACTTGTGTGTGTATGCAACTTGTGTTCTTGTTGTTTCTTGTTCTACTTTTTTATCCTTAATTTTTTGTAAACAGTGAACGCAATGAAATAAGTAAAAAAGGAGAACTTTTCTTATTTCTTAAAGCGTTTAAAAGAAAATAACAGTTATCATTGCAAATATACTTAAACTGTTGGAACATAATTTCAGTTTAAACTTTGTTTGCTTCGCAGCAATTCATAACAGCAGCAAAACAGATTACCATTTATCGTCGTCGTTGTCATTATTTATATTAAAATGTGTCACTCTTCAAGTAGACAGCAAAAAAGAAGCGAATTTAGTTTTTTAATGTGTCACCGTTTTAATTATGATTATTTCGTAATCACGTACATTTTATTTCGTATTCAAATTATAATTGAATTTAAATTACCTTTTTTAGTGGACGACCTTTTACAAGCACAGTAATAATTCTTATTTTAGTAAAGTTTCGTTTGCAGCGAACATTTCTCGAAATAATTACTTTATTTCAACAATTTTTATCTTATATTCAAGCTGAAAACTGTGAAAATTATTTTTGAAGCGAAACCTGTTAATGAAACATTACAAGTTTGAAATCACTGTTTTACTCTCCTTTAAGAAAGTAACACAAAAATTGTTTTTTCTTTTCGCTTTCACTTCACAATAGCTTTGATAAAATGTGAAACAATAAAAGTGTGTGTTTATTTTTTATTACAAAACATTGAAATATAAATGTAATCTTTTATTGCATTTTGAAATGTAACGATCACTAAAAAAGGTAAACTTGACAAAAGCAGAGAAACACTTTTTTCTAAACAATGAATAATAACTACATTCGAATTGCATTCAAAAGACATTACACTTTCACTCAAATTTGACTGTAAATTGTTCTTCGCCGTAATTAAGAAAATAATTGAACGTTTGCTAATGTTTGTGTTCTCATTTCGTTGCAGATTCTATTGTAAAATACGATCGTTCTCAGGCAAACAATCAATTTCTTCGAGTTATGTGAACGATGGAATATGTGACTGTTGCGATGGAAGCGATGAATGGTTAAACCAAAAGTTATCGTTTAAATTGAGTCCAGAAACGTTAAACGTCATTAAAACAAGCAAATCGAATGTATATTTCAGTCCATGCATAAACAGATGCAATTCACATCTCACAAAACATCTTTTGTAGTCTAACGAATTTTCTCTTTTTCACACGCATTAATTTATTGTTTACGAATTGCATTCTTTTTTGTACAAATCGGAAACGAATTCGGAATTATTCGTTAACTTATTTTCGTTGCAATAAAATTACTTCTTTGACTTTTCATTTTCTTTAACTCTTTCTCCATTTTAATGCGTTTGTGTTCCGCTAATCTTCGTTCTCTTTCCGCTTGTCTTGCGTCTCTTAAAGCTTCCTCAACGTCCATTATATCACCGCTGACTGCCTCTTCCTCCCAACTGCCATTATACGTGTTTTCGTCGATTAAACCTAACTCTGAACTCTGAAAACAACAAAATTGAATAAAAAAATCAAATATCGAATACGAAGAAATGAAGCGTTGCATATTCACATTGAAAATGTATAAACGCTTTTAAAAACATTGCTAATTCTGCTATGAACGGAATGCAAATGTTCACATTGCATTTTTAAGTGCAATAAGAAATGAATCGATAAAAACGTTGTCTTAAACTAAGCGGCTTCAAAGTTTAAAAAATAAGATAAGCAATAAACTTAATGTGAATAACAATGTGTCACGCAACACCTGTGATCAATATTACCGTCGTAATAGTGGCTCTGTAGTCAACGTCAAGTCTATTTGAAACAGGTAAATCTTCTCGACCTTCGTTTTTACCCACGAGAAGCTAACATCAAAAAAAGTCAATTAAAGTAATGTTAAATGAAGCCGGAACAATCGTTAACTGTTCATACTTTCTTCTGTCTCTTAAATGCAGGCGTCATGTCTTTGAAGAAGTCTTCTTCTTCTTCGACATCTTGTTGATGGACAACAGCTGTCGTCGTTTGTTGCACTTTTACTTTATTTTGCCAATAATTTAACTCATTTCTTTTCGCAACGTTTGTATTCACACTAGTTTCGCGTTGTTCACAATTATTGGCGAATTGTGAATTAACACTGATCGGCAGTAACATTCCAGAATTGCTGCGTTTCAATCGTCTTCTGCAACACAAACCACGACAAATTACACTGTAAATGGTGGCCAAAATGTGCTTCAACTTCGCGAAGAATGTAACCAGAATAGAAAACATTTGAATGTGCTTCTCATCGAAAATAATGCACCAAAACACGAGAAATGCCGTCAAAAAGCGACAGAACCTAAAAGTTGTGAGTTTAGCACGAAATTGCTATTTTCACTCATTTCTATTTCTACTATTTACAATCTCAGGGATGTAATCAACATTTCAAAGTTCTAATGTTTCAGAACTTTTGAAAAGTTTAAAAATGTGAAATTAGTAAAATTATGAAGTGAATGTGATTAATCATTGCTTCTGCTTGACGTTTCAAGAACAACCCTTTTTCATTCAACAGAATTACTTAACACATACCGATCAGAAAACAAATGAAATTCTAAAAACTTTGTTTTTCATTCTTTCCTTGAATAATTTAGAAATGGCGTAAAACGTTTCAGTTTCATCGTTTAGGGACCACTGCTTTCCGTTTGCAAAAGTCGAAGTAACACACAACAGTGTCGTAAAAAACAGTGAAAAATGAGCAAAACTTTTCAGATGCGATTAAATAACACACTTATCAATTTGCAGTGAATGGATAAATGTAAATTAGAATGTAAATAACTGAAACGTTGCTTCGCAGTATCAAAAAGTGAAATCTGAAGTTAATGTGCCCGTAATGTTTCACGCCATTTCTGAATGCACTGTTACTCAACTAAATAATAAACCTAAATCTAAAAGTTTGTATTTGCAAAATATTTTCTTCACAATCCTTAATTATTGGATTTATTTAAAGTACATTTAAAATTGAAATGAATATTAAATTTGATTTCTTTATTAAAAATACAATATTCAAAAATGAATAATTAAAGCTGCGAACACATAATGTTATTGCGAACAGTTACAATCTGAAACAATGGTGTTGTTGATAGTATTTGCATTATTCTGGTATTTTGCATTGATTACAGTCTTTCATTTCGTCTCTGTACTCTTCTACTTGAATTGTTAAATCGAAAATATTAAATTTTCGTCTCATTAAGTTGGATGCACGTTTCAAAACCATTGAAGGGTCCTCGTTGTTATCTAAAAACGGATACTCATCACTAAGCGTTCAAATTGCAACCGTAGACGGAAATATCAACGCGGCTTTTAATTTTCAAAGGATATTTGATAGTGAAAACCGTGAGCAAAAATGATAACAACTCACCGATTGCCAAGTGTGTTGATAACGCAATCTTATCCATACTCAAAGCCCAAATGCGCAAATTGTGCACACGTACCACTCCTTGTATGTTAAACAAAGTGCGTTGCACTTCTAAGAAATCAATTCCTTTCGGAATTCCTACAATGAATAGTTCATTGGTTTAAAATCGCGAAGCAACACTTACACACTATTTACCTTCCATTAAAACATTGAGCACATCTTTGATTATGTTAAATGTTGTGATGAGCACAACAACTGAGAAAAAGAAAGTGCAAATAGGATCGATGATTGCCCAATCGGGTTTGAAGTAAATAACTGCCGCTGCTACCAAAACACCGACACTTTGAAAGAAGTCACCCAAGACGTGAATGAAAGCTGCTCTAACATTTATGTTCGTCTTATGTTCTTCATGCGAATGTTTGTGTGAATGAGATGTTGTTTCAACATCTCCACCATGACTATGACCATGAGGAACTCCGCCGCATTGCAATGATATACCCATTCTGAAAGTTTTACAAAATTATATCAACTTTTGTCGCATGTTATATGTGTATTGTATTGTAACTTTTGCATTGTGATTTTTTGCGTTTTCGCGTGCATGCAATATCAGTGTTTGGTGATGAGCGCAAAGTTACAACTTATCGCTTCCATTGTCACACAAATATTATTTCTCAATAACAAATATCACGTTCAAAAAAATAAAAATTCGTTACGTTCACATTTCGGAAGTATTGATATATTATTGGGAATTTTCCATATCTTAAGTGTTTTTTGTCTACAAATCAATTTCGAAAGAGTTTAGTTATTATTACTCACATTATATTTACAAGTACTCCAATAGCAGCAGTGATTAACATGACGTCGGCTTCAACTTCGTACGTTTTATTAATTATTCTTTCAACAGCCAAATACACCAGAATTCCTGTGACCACCCAAATCATGAGTACTGAAGTCAGTGCACCGATCACTTCTGCACGATACCATCCAAAACTCATTCGTTTAGTAGCTGGTCTGGTAGCGATCCACAACGAAAACAAACTTATCATAAAACTTGCGAAATCAGTTAACAGATGTGCCGCGTCTGTTGCAATAGCCAAACTGTTCGATAAAATGCCTCCAACTGCTTCAGCGAGCATAAACAGTAGACATAGAACACTAGCGAATATTAACTTCTTTCTGGCGCTTTTGTCGACCGAAGGTTCCATTTCACCAGAATGACAGTGAGAAAAACTTACAGATCGTCGTGTTCTTCCACCATTACATTGTTCACCGGTTTCCACTTTTTCCCTACAATTCTTGGCATCATTTCCATGAGCGCAGTAAATCATTGATCTGTTCGACTCGTCGATGATCACACTTTCGTAGTAAGCTTTTTCACCTTTCACAGCGACTCTGAAATTGAAATTTAACCTCATTTATAAAAAGACCAATTCTAGTTTCAAATATATATTATATTTTGTCGTACATTTGTGTTTTGTATTCAACACTCCTGAGTTCTAATTTCAAACGTGTTTAATAACACACCTCAGTCGCATGTCTAATGATTAGTAATCAATTCAATCAACATTGGTCTCAATTATGATTCATAAATCATGAACATTGATTGAGAGACAAGAAAAATTGAAAAGCATGAAAATAAATCTATTTGATTACTTACAAATGACTTTTTTCGGAATCCATGCTTGTTTTGTTTTGTTTTCTTTTCAATTGGAATGCACAGCGGGAAAAACTCGTTAAACTTGTAAGTAAAAAATTCACTTTTCAGAGAGCTGTGAATTTGAACAATGACGACAAACGAACGTTTTCTCGAATCTGAAATAATTGTAGTTTCGACGAGAGTATATTTCGTTGCACACGACTCGAATGTTTAAACTTTCGACGAGCATTCACAAAGTTAGCGATTGCTGTTTGTTACATACACACTCTTATTTTTTGTTTCCAAGTATTATTGCACTTCTTTATTCGTTTAAAGCGAGTTTGCTTTTTTAAACACTGTTTTCGCTGTCAGACGATAGACGAGAAATGAATACGAAACGATTTCTTTGATCACGATACAAGTTTCGTTCTCTTTTTTCTTACTGATTGTTCAATAACATTGATTTTGTTGACGACTTCGATGTTAAAGCACTCGAAAAATATTCCGATTCAATAATTACTGCAGCTTTACAATGAATTGATACATAAAATAAAATTTGCTATCGCAATTCATTTCTTCGTTCCTTCATTCTTTCACAATGATTAATTTGATTTCGCAGCACTTGTTTATCGTTAAATTCCACTAATTTAATTCGTTTTATTTTTATTTTCAAATATGCAAGCTTCAAACGTTTTGACGAATAATCGATTAACAATTTGATACGTTAATTAAAACTGGGTGACATTGAAAAGAAGGTGAATTCAAAAGACGATTATATCACACGATAAGCATTAAATTATTGAATGATACTCCAACTCATTACTACACTAGTTATTTAAGGTGTTGAAAATGTTTTCCATTTTGTGCTTGAATCATTTTCACTCTAAACACATCTGAACAAAATGACACCTGAAAGCGAATTCGAATGTGTTTTTCAATTCAAGCAAATGTTAATATTGATGCAAATACGTAGTTTAACAATTTTATACGCAAAGCTGTGTGTATTGGATAATTATTTACACTTACGTAATTTAAGTAACTTTAAATTTTATTGAAATGTCACAAATTTAAATAACTGAAACTGATGAAATATTTTCTTCTTTACGCTTCATAGAAATACCGTAATGTTTATTTACAATTCGTCTCAATTTCGTTAACCTAATGCATGCATAGACTAACTTGATTTTAAAGTACTGATTACGGCTATGAGAAAGCACATCTAAATAAAAATTATATCATTCACAACAAATACAGTGTAATTCGAGCCAGAATTCCTTTCGCTATTACTACAAACTGAATGGCATCAATAACAGCCACCACAATCTCCGTCAGATTCGAAGAATGGGTTACAAGACGATAATACAAAATGCTGAAGAAATAAACACACAGGAGGCTATCATTGAAATTGTTTCCAAACAAGCATTTCCTTCTATGAAGTGGTAAATGCGACGCGATTAAAATGAATGAGTGATTCGAAGACTACTGATAACGTAGAATAGATGTAGTTGTTCGTTGTGAACGAAATATGTATAACAGAGGTTTGGATATACCTAAAAGAGTTTATCAGTGCAATGCAGAGAATAACACGAAAACTAACAATG
>NCKV01000110.1:0-26937 GCA_003675905.2 Leptotrombidium deliense
CTCTTCTCTGGTCTCATTTATCGTTTTCGTGGCCACTTGTCGACATTCGGTCAAATCGCACTTATTTCCAACCATCACAATTGGTACGCTTGAACCTATTGCGAAATGAAGATAAAGATAAAGCGAACGTTAACATTGATTTGTTATGTCTGAAACATGCATCTTTAAGCATCGCTGATTTAAGTGAACGATGAGTGTACGACACAATCGAAAGTCAGACTAAATAATGAATGCTGTTCGCGTATTGAGATATATTGCAATTTGCAAGCGAAGCTTAACTGTTATACCTTTAAGATTGAGAAAATCTTGTCGATTCTGTGACATTTAGATTGCATTTGCTTGCATTAATTTATATTCTGCAAATATTACATTCATCTTATTTTTTATGTGCTATGCATTTCATTTCGTATTTGTTTGCATTTCGAAATGCTGTATTGATATTCAAAATTGGAACTTTTTTCCGTGTTTTCCTCAACAGATGTTCAACAAAACATAACAACAACAGTTTGTTTATTTTGCAGGTGAATCTAGAACATTGACAAAATGAAGGTGAAACACGTTTTATGTTTGACATGAGAAGCGAAACTACATCTACATCAAAAATTACATCTGCTGACAAAACATTCTTTTCACAGAAAGATATCCTGTCAAAACAGTACTGTTTACCGACATGTTAGTGTCATGTACTCTTGTCACAAAACTGCATTTCGAAAAACATGTTCAATCAAAATGTGTAGTCGATATTATTTTCAGAATGCTACACAAGTATTGTCACGTTACCTAAATTCATCGATAGAAGTTACTGCGTATAAGAAATTTATCACTGGTAAATATTTACTTATAAGAAATAGAAATTTAGGTGACGCATGAAACTCGTCGAAAGCCATGGATACTATTATTTGATAAAAGAACATTTCTCGAAAGCAAATTTGTATCTGGTCTAATTTTAGATCGTTTTTCATTGAAGAACTAGTAAAGAGAGCAAAATTTGAAATTTAAGCCTTAAAGTACTAAGCTCACTGTAGTTTGCAATCTTTCTTAAAATAGTATTTTTTGTATTACTTAAAACTGTTGAAAATGTTTTCTTACAAAATCAAATGAAATGAAATGAAAGCAACAACAAAAATTAAATGAAACGCATTTTTGAAATAAGAATGAAACTTATGAAACACTTGTTACATCGATTACACAAATCTTTTCACATTGCAGACACACTGCTTTCTTTTCGTTTTATGTCTTCTTTTATGTCTGGCTAATGTTATGAACATGATACTTTAGCGATTTTGCTTCGCTGAAAATTGTGAATTATTCGTGCAATCGAAATGAACTCAAAATAGTTTACTGTAGACTTTGATTTCATTTTCTAATAAACTGGATTAAATTGCTTTATATCAGCAATTACATATCCTCTTTGAAAATTGAGCCTCAAATAAAATAAATAAATAAATAAAAGAAGATTAAATTGGATAAATCCATTTTGTTTTGTCGCTTGTTCAACTTGATGTTTTCTTTGAAACGACAAAAAAAGTTTCAATTAAAAACATTACTTTTGATATCAGTGTCTTCTAAATTTATAGCAACAACAACTAAATTCATTAATTTCAACTCAATTTTATTGAGTCTTCTTTTCGAGTCTAATGTTACAATTTGCACAATAAATTCTTTGAACATTCGAAATTCGAATTTTAGAGAGAAATTGAACATACAGTTGAATGAACGTTTTCAAAGCACATGCACATTGTATTCAAATGTATTTTGAATATTTATTGTGATCGAAGTGAAGACGTATGATTGAAGTTGAATTGAATTTGAATTGCAAATTCGCATCGCGTGTAGATCACGATTCACTTGCTGAATGAATGTCAATTGCAATCGAATTGATATTGAATAGTAACAAGAAAAGTATTTTAATCTCGTATTTGAAAACATTATTTGCAATCTATTCAACTTTATTGCTATTCTTGTATTCCAACAACAAAAAGATGAGGAAAAGAATTTTGAAAAACATCGAAACATGCAAATTCTCACTTAATTGACATTCCGTGCGTTTTCATCCTTCAAAATTCAACGTTGGAAAATAAGTTGCATTTCAAAATGAAAATTTTACATTGATTTTATTGCAAATACACAAAAGATTAAATTTTATGACCGGAAGCGTGCAAAGAAAAGTAAAGTAAATTTTATTGCTTCAAAGTATCGATTTGTAATTGTAATGTTTCGCATGATAAGGTTTGGTTGATATTTGAAGAAATGTATTATTTTGTTTGTGAATCTTCTGCCACATTTGTTACAAAACAAGTAAAACATCGATATTGAAACTGTTTAACAGATTGTGTTTATATTTTATTTCAAATTGAATCAAACTTTTCAAAAACCTAATTCCCACTTCAACCTCTTGTCAAAACATATTAATGTTTTACTTTTTTCAGAAATAATTCATTTTTGTCAACAAAATGCCACTCAAAAATTTCGATATTTAATAATAATTAGAAAAGAAATGTTTTTTTCATACAAAAAGCAACGACTCATAATTTTGCTGTCGAACACTTAATTAACATAACTGAATTCACTCAATAATCATGTGAAATTACAATATTTTAACGCAACGTATTTCAAACATTGTGCCTTGCTGTACTGAATATAAATTTTTAACGCAGAAAAACAAACAAATGTGTTAAAAGTAATAAAAATATGCAAATCATATTTGAAATGTAAACATTTCAATTAAAAAAGTGCTGTTTTTGTCTTTGTTTCAAACATTTCGTTGTCGTTATGGAATTTGCAAATTATTTAAATTACGCAACATTCGTTAGTGACGAACTTTGGAATTCGAAATAAAAATGAACATTTGTAGCGCATTCAAATAAAATTATGAATATTTCATGAACAACAGTTGCATTCCGTAGATAACAGTATCAGAATTGAAAGCAGAAGCGTGATCTTTGTCCACTTGGGACGAGCATGTACAAAAGTGGTAACATTTTGGAATCGAAATAAACATTTCTGCAATCATTTAATAATTCATTATTAGCATCGCAAGGTTTCAATTACTGTTCAGCAAAGCGTTGATCGATTGCAAAACAGAAAACTCGAACGAACAGTGAAATAAATTGAAATGCAATAATTGGCAACAAGCGAACTCAACGCAAAGTAACTTACTAAAAGATTGCTCTGCAACAGATTGTGTCAGATTAGCGAAATGCAACACAAATCTTTTTCATTCATTTAGTCTGGTATATAATAAGTAATGCGCGCTAAAAGTCAAAGGTTATCATTTAAAACTGTAATCATGACGTTTGAAAATGTCGTCGAAAATGAAAACTTTAAAAATGAAATATGATCATAAATAAGAAATATGAATTGTTTGGAAGCGCACATTTTCGCTGTGCGTAAACTTTTCTCAATTTATTACAGTTACTTATTTATGAAAGCTTTTCGAAGCTCGCAGCGCATTGCATGCAAAGTATAAAGTGATAATAAATTATTTCGAATGTTGCAATGAATTATACGACATATGCATATGTAAGTGCATTACAGACACACGTACGTACCTCTGATATTTGTGATCGTCTGCCAAATGCCGACGATTTCGTGGAACGATTGTAAACTGTCCAACGAGAAGACGAGCACGAAACCGCGACCGTTGCGGATACTTAATTCACGCATCGCCGGAAAGTAGTGCGTGCCTGCGGTGTCCAATATCTCGATCGTATGCACTGTGTTATCTGTAAAACAGCAAACAGCGTAATTAATGGTTAATATTGCGTTAACTTGCGAAACGACAGTACATACACACTTTTTTTCGTAACTTAATCTGTGTTGCTTTTTTTAGTATTGTTAATAAAAGTGTTGCATAAAAATTAATTATTTATGTGTATGCAGTCATTTTTCCATTTCACATTTCGTGACTTCTAGTCCTTCAAAGTCTGCAATTATTTGCAATTGATAGAAGTGCGTAATTGCAGCAATAATTATATATGTTTTCAGTATTGCAACTTGTAAACACTCTTTTTATTTACAGTTCTGTTTATTAGCGAAATAACATTTTGTTACGTTTTATATTAGGTAATTAAGACTAGAGTAGAGCTTTGAAATAATATAAATCTGATAACCATCGAATGAGATCAAAAAAGAGTAATTATTGCTGAAAATTAGTTGTGAAATGTTTATTTGTTGATTTCAAATCGAAACTCATTTTTGATGCAACATTTAACCTTAAAATATTCATTACAAAAATTTCAATGCATTAGAAAAACATTTACAAACTTATGTAAATACTTAATGTTTCTGTTTCATTGATTCGAACATTTGAGCAAGAAGCAAAAATGCAACTGCTAGCGAATGAGACCCGATTGTATGTTTGCAAACAAGAAACAGTTGCGAATGCAATGCAAGACAGCAAATCGAAACTCAAGCTTATTAATTTTAATAATCATTAAGTCCTTGTGAACAAAGCATTTTGTGATTTGTAATACCCAACTGATATGATGTGTATTGTTACACCCCCGTGTTTTTCATGTTTCAAAATCCACACAATCCTACTTTCATGTCAAACCCAGTAAACCTTTGCTCTAATTTCACTTGAATTCGTTAAAATCTAACCTTTTCCAACAGTCACTTATTTTCTATTAATTTATTATGAATTATTTAAGAATTGGTTCACATAAGCTGATAAAACCTAAAAGGATTAATCACTTAAACATTGTAAATATTCTTTTTTCAAAATATCTTTATTTCTGTGCTCAGAATTCTATTTTGCATATTTTAATAAATTTCGGTTATTAATTCCGTTAATCTGAGTTTGGAAACATTAATTTGATCGATGCAAATTTTCGAAAAACATATTTGCATTAGATCACAAAAATTAGTCAAACACGATATGATGGTCAGTTTGTTGTTTTTGTCATAATGTAACAATTAGCATTTTTACGTTGACATACCTGGCAGTTGAATGGTATGTCTGTAGTAGTCTTCGACAGTCGGTTTATATTGACTCGTGAAGAATCCTTCCATGAATTGAACAACCAGTGACGTTTTACCGACACCTCCAGCGCCCATCACGACTACTTTGTGCGTCTCGCGGATTTTCATTATCCGGGAGTTGGATTCTTTAGAAAGATAAAAGAGTGTTGAAAAAACAGCCAATTTCGCAATACCAGCATTCAGTCAGCAGGCATTGCGACTTTCATTCAAGCGTATATTGATATCGAGTGTCACATTAAATTGCGAAATTGTGGTAAAAGTCGCACACTAGTCTTGGTAAACACGAATACGACGCATACATTTGCAAGCAAATAAAACAGACATGTTTTACAAGCAGACTAATAAACACGACGAATATTTATGTGTATTGGCGATAAAGTACACAGGTTCACACATAACATTTTGTCGACTTTTATTTTTGTGACAATGAAATTGAATTCGAACACACTCTTCGGCTAGAATTGAAATTGTGTTCAAAATAAAAATCAAAATTCGCTGACGTAAACGAGAAAATGAAAAAAGATAGAACATAGTGAATTTGAATGTGAATATGAATAGTTTCATTCGTGAATTCGAGACGTCGATGTTTCGCATTTTGTTCTAATGTTTGCGAATTAAATTATAGTTCACTGCAGTTCAGTTACTAATCATTTTGTTCTGTTATTTGGAACGTAAAATTGAACGGCGAATAAAAATGTATGATTCTGGAAATCATTCGATCGGTGCACATTTGAATATTTTAAATCCTCAAGTAATTATTTTCATTTTCATCGACATTGCAATTGAAAATGATAATTTTTATATTAAAATTATTATTATTAAAATTGAATTTCCGCTCATTTGGATTGAATGCTTGAATTACGCTGAAATCTGTTATCTTTTCATATTGAAAAGCAACCAATATTTGAAAAGAAAACTTTTAATATACACAAGAGTTACGTAATCATATTTCATAAGATATAAAGCATCAAATTACCTTTTTCGAGATACTAGTTTAACGAATAACTGTTTACAAGTATCAAAGGCAGCATCAATTTTCATCAATTTTTGAAATAATTTTTCAAGTGTGAATTGCAGTGTAATAAAAATGTCACTTTTTTCGATTTGCGAATTATTAACATTTTTTCTCACTCAACAACAAAGTAAAATGGAATTCATTTCAAATGAGCACATATGTTGTTGGATACACATTGAATCTCAACAGAAATGATAACAATTGTAGCAAACATTTGAAAATATGATTTTATGTAATTCAATTTTATTTACATAAGTATATGCAATTTTGCGCAAACGTTCATATATTTATTATTGCCTGTCATTTCAATACAGTAAACAAATTTTCGCTATTTGCGTGTAAGCGTCAGCAAGATATCGATTGCAAATATAATTTTTGCAAAAATTTCTTATCACTCATCTTCCGCAAAAATATTGCATAAATTTAAATAATGAACGAATGAAGAATGAATCACAGAGCGCGATAAGCGAGATTTGACTATCTTCTTCTTTATTTCAATCAATATTCTTCAAGTTTGTTAATCAAAAGCAAAGCAGTGAATATTAATAAAAATTCAGAATGAAACCTGAATAGAAAAGATGCAACTATTATTCACAATGATATACGAGCAAGTAGAATAATATTCATCAAAGTATAGTAATTATTCAAATTTTTCCGTCTACTTGCTAATCGAGAATATTTGTGTAAAATTTCACTTTAAAGTTTATGTATTCTCGACATTCTCTGGTGTAAAGTAACGCATTACTGCATTTCATTGCAGACAAATTGTTTTTCAAAAGTGTTGCATAAAAATGAAGTGAATTGGAAATTGAATTCACAGTAAATTACAGTGTTTAAAGAAAGTTTAAGTAGATAGAAAAGGGTACTCTTTTTCGAATTTCGATGAATGCATTGCATTCACTGAAAATGCATAATTTGTGTAGCATCGTTTATATGCAAAGAAATGCAAGCAAATTTTGTGCTCGCATTTCAAAAGGTGAACGAAAATTAAATGTAAACAAAAAAATGATGAGTGCAAACTTTTGCTGTGAATTGAATGCAATGCATTGCAAATGCAAATGTTTGTGTACACATTTGTTTCGTTTACTTAAACACAGTTAAAATGCAGTGAAAAGCATTTGTAACAAAAAATCGGTCGAAGAGCGAAGCAACGGCGAGGTAAAGGATCATCGATCGGTCGCGAATACCTGTGCACAGTGCAATGGATAATGACCTACATTCCGAATTCATGAGTTATTGACATTACAGGAGGCATACGCAAAAAGCAGTGTAAAGGTTACTTACTTGTCGACGCCAATATTGAATAATTTGTTCGATCACTTTTCGTTAAATACAAGGATTCAAAATGAACAACTTACAAAAAGTAGTTAACTTTAAAAATTAATTGCGAAGCAACACTGAACACTGATTTGCTTCGCGTTTTCGAATAGCTTGTATCGCACACAACCAGTGTACAGTTATCAATGAACTCGACAATCGGTGTGTGTGTTCACGTTTGAATCAGCGCCGTAACTCAGCATCCATTGGATTCTGAGAAGATTCGGGTTTTGCAAAACGCTTTGTCGACAGGCGCGTAACACACGCACGCAACAACCATTCAATGAGATTTTAGCGACGAGTGTAAAGTTTGTCGACTGAAACAAACTCACACACAACTCATACACATATACAACACTTACACACACATCCAGACTCAGAGAACTCTGTATGTGTGTGCGAACCTGTGAACGTTATGCCCGTTACTCTGGTAACCATCAGGAACTGAAAGGAGACCTGTGTACAAGTGAACCACTGTTATACTCTATGCTGCCTGTTGTTGCTGCATATGTGTCATATATCGATGAGTTCGATTCGCACACAACTTCCATAGAGATTACACACAATGTGTTTCACGTTCACTGCAAATGTGCTCACTTCACACAACCTGAACTCAACGATCGCTGCACTCGCAAACATTAACATGTGTTTTTCAACTTATGTACAGCCTTTCTAATTCACAGCTTCTAATCAGCGATGCAATGTGCCTAACAATAAACGTTCACTTCGCACACTTCACTCGCATTTCCGTTTCATTACTCTTACTTTTAATAACAATAAGAGCAGAGTTCTCACACCAACAGTGAAACGAAAGTGATCACATTTAATTACTCAATTCATTCTTATCTCTGCTCGTGTGAGGTATGCTCGAAGTCAGCGATTCGTTTCCTGCTTTTAATGCCTCGGATTACAATGCATTCATTCTTTCTTTAATGCACAATACAGTTGAACTATTTGCAAGTGTAAACATATTCTCATCAATGATAGTAACATAAAATTACTTGCAACATGCGACTCTAACAGCATATTTTAATAACAATCTCAGGTTTCACTATTTTCTATTCATTTCGCATAAAAATTCTAAAAACTTTTTCGGTTATTTTACTTTCTTTGTTTGGTAAAATTATTTTTTCCTCTTATGTTCGTTTACACAACAGTAATGTCATTTTAAAAAAGAATTTTCAAAACTTCAAAAAAATCAATAGTTGTTATTGGTTATTTGAGAATATTGTTTGTAAATGAAGTAGGTGTTGATTACAAAGTGATTATGAAATTTCAACACTGTTTACTTTTCTAGATAAATGTTTATTGAATGTTGTCTCTAATTAAACAATGAGGACAAGTGATTTTGTCAGTTTTCATGAAAAATATGAAAAAAGTAGGAAAGCTGCGCATCGACGTTTGTCTGACAATACTAAGTTTTGTGAGTGCAATACTTGGGACACAAAATGATAACTCTATTAAGCAAGGATCACATTACACCAATTGTTTTATAATTCATTGAAAGAATGATCGTTTTGCCTCACATATTGTTCAACAGAAAGACGTTTTTAGACAAACTACAATATATTTATTTTAATAGCGACTGTACATGTATTATCACTCACAAAGCAATGTTTACATAATTTCATGCAAAAATTGTTTTTGATTAATAATGGCTAATGGATTGTGCAATGATAAATGTTTGATAAATGTCTGCTCGATGAAGTCGTAAACAATTTTATTTATGTAAATAAGAAACAATAAATCGGATTATTTATTTGATATTCGTCGAGAGTTGAATATCCATTCTTATTCTTATTGTTCCCAAGGCATGAAAATCGCAGAGAACTATTAATCAGTGAAGCACACACTAACGAACAGAAATCTAAATTTTCATTTCAAATTGACGAAGTTGAGATTACTGCATTCAGTTGGGAATATGTGCTTACTATTAGTAGTATTATTATTTCCTGTAAACTTGTATACATAACGAGATACAGTTGTTAACAGAACATTACTGAAATGCGTTCAAACAATGAAATGAAAAAACAGACAAATTTATTTGCAAGAGTGTATAAAAAAGAAGAGTTATGGAAAATGCATTCGAAACAAAATAATTATTAGTCTTATTCAAAGTTTACAAATTTTTCGTGCATACAAAACAAGAGTATTTTCCACGTGTTTTAACTGAGAGAACAAAAGGCGATTTTGCTTCATTTCATTTCAAAATTAGAGATCAAAAATTAATCTTATGCGTGCGTTGCGAAAAAAGTTTGGAATAAAATTGTGAATTCACATGAACCGTGAAATTAACAAAAAAGGTAGTCTTTAACTGGAAGTGAACAGTGACGTTTAAGAAAATGAAACATTCATGCTAACTGTGCTTTTTAAGTAAAAATAAATTTAGAATCGATATTTGAAGAGACACAATGTGCACTTTCCAGGAAAGTTTCCGAAAATGTCGAAATATTTGCCGAGTGTCACGCAATCGAAATATTTAAAAAAACATTCAATCCTTTGTTACTCTTGTGTAAATCGTCACTCAACGCAATATTACCAAAGTTTTTGGACAAAACACACACACAATTTTTTCATCAGAATGAAATTCAATTATTGCTCGCTTTGTGAAACTTCAAAAACATGCAAACTTTCAATTAAATACACATTCAACACAAATTGTATTACAAAAGTTCAAGAAATGTTTCAATTGAAGTTATAAAAATGTTTTTGTAATGACATATGGTTCTTGCGAAACTTTTCCATCAAGTCATATATTATTAACACAAGAAGGAAGAAAAAAATTATTCTCTTATTAATTTTTATAGGTTGAATTTCATAAACTTTCTGCTCGTAAAAGTGATTAAAGTTGACAATTCAATTTCAACTGTAAAATACAAGCATCAGTTTCAATTTCTTCTGCATAGTAAATAAATATACCAGATAATACCTTCAAGTCCTCGGAACATTGCACTTTTTCAAATTCCAAAATACAGCCTTGGACGTAGAATGTCTTCTTTACTAATTGCAGCATCATTTTTATGAAAAAAGTGATGCATTTTCGTACAATTTTACGTAAAATTTTATGCCTTGAAAACTTGAAAATGAACACGTACAGTATACTAAAATTTGCTCATAATTAAAAGGTGTTCACAATTGAGATATACAGTAAAATGTAATATACGCAATACATTATTGAATAAATAGTCGAATCAGTAAATCGATATCAAATGCCTCTTAAATATGAAGAACAGTATGAACAATACACCTTCCTTAAACACTTCAACTGTCATTCAACGGTGAAATGACTTCCGAAATTAACAACTGAATAATCAGAACTTTGAGCGGCTATATGAGTTCGTATTAGACAGTTCAACTGTCTTACCAATTGATTGTCTGTATAAACATTAAAAAATGTGTTCATATTGTATACGTTGAACATTATTGCCTTTATAGAATATTTTCAAAATATGCTTAATTGTAAAACACAATTAAACCTACACTTTCACAATAGCCAATTTATTGACTTTTAAAACCAATAACGAATTTCCCGAAAACCACCGCTTTCATCGTCAGGCGAAGACTTTATGTTACTGTGAAATGCGAAGGATTTTGTTTCAAAGTAAAAGAAAGTGATCGCCTGTCGATAAAATCAGTGGCTTTGGAAACGAATTCGTCTTGATCGATTTTTATTGAAAGTCAATTAAATATCTTATTTGAAAGAGTAGGTTTAATTGTGTTTTGCAATTGAGCATTTTTGAAAAAGTGTTCATATTGCACAGGTTATCATATATCAAAAACTATTTACTTGAGTTCACTGTACTATGACTGTTATTGTGAATACAATTCGGTAATACAAACATCCAACAACCAAAGGCATAGAAGAATTGCTAAATTAATTAAGTTCAATTATTGTACACGTTATTATTTTTTACTGTTTCTTACTTTTTAACAAAGAAGACATATAAGTAAAGCAAAAAATTTGTTTAATCATTTTCAAAATTTCTATGAATATATAAGAATTATAAAAACAATAATTTCTTATTATAATGTTTAATCTGTTATTGTGACGTTCACATTCAAAAAAGAAGTCGAATTTTATTTGCAAACTTAAGTGTTGTCGTCACGCAAACGATGGTTTTGTATTGCGTTTCTTTAACTGAACACGCGAATATAAATTAATCCGTACTTGTTAAAGCTTGTACAGTGTAGCACGTGTGTTCAGTAAATTTATATAATATGTTGCAGAGTTATATAATTCATGTAACACTAAAAGGTTTTCGCGATGAAATATTACGTTACTTTCAAAGCGTGGGTTGTTTGCGGATACAGCGAATTGAATTGAATGATTTGCAGATAATCTTCGTCCACTTGTAACCGTGTGTACATGACGTTCGGTTCGTTAGTATCAAACGCGGTATATGAACAAACGTATATATTATCACTTAATAATGTAGAAAGCTTTTTTATATCCTTTTGCGTTATTTTTAGTGTTACACACTGTTTAATCGAGAAAATGTTCACATGTTGTTCATAATAATTGTTTCGAGCAAATATTGTTCAATAAATGAACAACTTAATCATTCTATGTACAATTAATCATCGTCATTTTTAGGTATCAGTTGTGATTACGCACACTTTCGTCATGTTTACATTTTGTAACTCGTGATAAAAATGCGACATTTTTGCTATTCCTTATTCTCTTAATGTTGAACATTGTTGCCGACTTTTTACCACTTTTCGATTTGCTGGCGAAATTCTCAACATTTCTAACATAGCAAAAATGACGTAAAGGCTAACATTGAAGAACTATTTTCTATACTATGATTACATAAAAAGAAAAAAGAAAATTCTAAAGAAATATTATATATCAGTGAATCAAAGAATATTTTTTCCGTCTAAATATAATTTTTAATGAAAATTTTGCAACGGATATTAATGTGTAATGAAGATAAAAACGTCAGCGAACAAAAATAATATTGCATTAATTATGTATTCGCAAAATTTTAGTATTGCGACTCAAAGCCTAAAACTTTTAAATTTCTGCAGCTTTAGAAATGTTTATGAATACATTAGGATGAATTAGGATGTATTTGTACAAAAGAGAAAAAATGAAAATATTGGCGCTTATTGAGTATTAACATACAACGATCGATGATCAGTAGAAAATAAAGAATCCGTCGTGCACCAGGAAATGTAGCAAATGCTTTTCGTTGTCAATTAATCCGAAGTGGACGAATAAAATAGCGACAAGATGTCCGGTAATCCGAAACAGTTTCAAAAGCTGTACAGACTTAATGTGTCAAGCTAGCGAAATCGGTTATTTTGACTCATTTTGTTGACAGACTTTCAGCTTTCATTTCAACGACGTGTAAGATTAAATTCTACAGCATACGCACACGCACACAACACTTCGTTCACAGATCTTAATGAAATTAACAATTGCACTTTTCTTTAAGAATCATTGCACCGAAAGTGTGTGTTGTGTGTGAACTGAAATCACATCACATCAATCAAACGACCATATTTTTGTTGGTTCCTCTTCGATAACTTTGACGAGAAGCTTGAGAAACTTTGAAATAAATTTAATTGAAAATCGATCGACGGCGCTTGTGTTGCAAGGGTTGAAATTGAGTATCGAGTCGCATGGGAATCATTGCTGGCAGAGTGATCATTGATCGCAAAAATGTGTTTATGTTTCATTCATTTTCATATCACACACACACACACATACACGAAACCGTTAATTCAATAATCGCTTCCGTTGCACTGAAATAGACATGGTAAACAAAACGAAGCATTATTAAACATAACTGTTTCTATGAAAATAAAGTTTCCCTTTTATTCGTGTTGCGTTAATTTTTCATTTTGTTGAATAACAATTACGCGAATTATACGTAACGCATTAAATTGATTAAACAATTTCTGTGCATCACATTGATTAGCAAATGAAATTCACTTTGTTTATTCTTCTTCAAATATTTATTAAATGAAAACTTTTTCACCAGTTTCACTGTCATTTTCGTAATGTATTCGAATCAATCCAAGGTCGAGCAATCGGCAATGATGTTGGGTAGTGCGTTCCTTTGCGTCTTTGTAAAGTTCCATCTTTATTGCGAATAGGATAGTTTGCCATCATTATTGGTAATTGTAAGCGTATTGATTTGTTTCCCTTCACTTTCACAATAAACTAAACAAAAATGTAAACCAAATTAGAAATTCATGTTATGAAAACTAAGCTCTGTCGTGAACAAAATTACAAGAATAATACGTGTGTGTCAGTCACAATTAATGATTACTATGTGAACAAGCAATTTTGTGCAATTATTGATTGCATTTATTTAATTAAATTTGGAATTTCACTGTTAGATCAATAAAATCAACTGTTGTAGAGGAATTTCATAATCTAGACGTTTAGTAGTATTTTAGTGAATTTTAACCACTTTCATTCAAAAGTAACAAAACGTATAACCTTTGAACTCTGGCTTCTTATTAATTAGCCTCGTTTTATTAAATATTTACATACTTTTTCACACATTAAATCCTTTTTTTCTTATCATCACTAAGATTCAGATTAAATGAAAAAATGTTATTTAAGTGGAGACTGTTGAAGTAACGTTGTTTTCAAAGAATCTGCATAAGTTATGTAAAACTGATTAAATGTTATGAAGAATAAATTTAAAGCGTTACTTCCTAAACTTTTCTAATTGAATTCAGTCATTCAATCGAAAAACTGTTAAATGAAAGCTGTTTTCTTTTCTTTACTTCATTTCATCTTTGCTTTCACAAAATTTCATTTCAAAAAACGTCATTTTCTTCTTTTTTCGCTTTTCATTCAATTTTAGTGAATAAAGGAAAGAAAGCTTCGAAAAATTGTTTCTTTTGTTGCCGAAATGTTGCCTTAAAATTTAACAGCAAAACAAAACATATGAAACCATTTACAGTAAATTACTGAAATTAATCAAATTTACCGCATCTCGCAGACACACTTCAAAAATATGATGCATTGTGCATATCTTCTTACTGAAACTAAAATCGGCCTGAATTTGTAATCGGAAGAGAGTGAGCTAAAATAATATTACTTTGCATTTGTTATATCGCATTTCGCACACGAAAGATGGAAACTTGATGAAGCATGCGATTGTACATGCACTACTATTGCAACATGATTAATGTGAACAGACACATGAAGCAATCTTAAATAAAATACTTACGTAAACGTCATACTGAACTCGGATTAAATGACAGCCTCTCAAGTTCGTTGGCGGAATCGGTGGTATGTAAAGCAATTCTCCTCGCCATTGATCAGCAGCATTTCCTATTATTTTGCCTCTTTCAATAGACGCTAATTCCTTTATTTCTGATTTCATAATTTTATTTTTAACCGTATATTGAATAGTCTGAAAGAAAAACAAAAGTTCTTGAATTTTCGTAAACAATTTAAATCATTTGAAAGCTTTAAAATGAAAGCAAAGTAAATGATTTCATTTCGATTGTATTATTTTTACATGTTTACATTGAAACTTGAGTTAAGGTTTAACTTGGTCATTAAATAATTCTAATACGGAAATATCACATAGTCGTGCAACTTCACATAACTTTTAATGCAGATTTGCGATATTTTATGTGAAAAAGAATAAATGAAAGTCATAATAATTATTAATGCGTAATTTAACTAATATTTTCAAATGTGGACAGCGGAAAGTCGCATGATCATTAAAAGCATCAAGCGTTATCACATTAATTACTGTTACACGTGTTTCTCAAAGTAATGCATTAATCACTATATTAAAATGTTACAAGGAACAAAGTAGTCTCACTAATTATTCAAACATCTAAAATTTTAATTTTAAACACACATTCGTATAAGAACTTTACAATTTTAAAACAAAAATATTTTCTCGTAATTATTATAAATTCACTTTGCTTGAAAGCAGATTAAAAACATTTAATGATCAGTGCGAGTACTTTTATAAATTTGTTTGCATACAGCTTTGGAACTAATAAACATGCATTTCGGTGTCAGGTTTGTTAATGAAATGAACTTGTTATAATCGCAACAGGACAACGCTGACGACGAGGAATTATTTTTTCGCGTTTTCGCATTGAACAATTTTTAATTGAACTTTAATTTGAACGAAGAAAATTAGAAAGAGAGGTGAAAAAGTTGTGTTATGCAAATTATGTGAAATGCGCAATTAATGTACAAAATGCACATTTAAACATTGTAGTCACACTTTGCTTACCTCAGTTAGCACAGCTCTGGTTTGTTTAATTGTACATTTACTGCCGTTTTCGACATGAGCGTATATCTTGATACTCTCGCCGGGAACGTAACCTCCGCGGTCAAGTCTGACCCGACAATTGACTGCACCTTTGTTTATGCAGCGAACTCCGACTTTTTCCTGTACTTCGCAGTGGAATGGTTGCTGCAAAGGATAATTTCGTCATTAATATTAAATTGCGAAAAATAATTATTTTCTAAATGCATCGAAATGATGAGAAACTCAATTAATCAACTCAACGCAAAGTTTGTTTCTAATTTGAGAATTTTTAATTTAATGGAAGTAAACAAAAAAGCAAAAATAAAAAATTCATGCTTAAGTCCGCTGTTTTCCGTATATTTACGAAAAAAGTTTTGCTTTTTATGTTTCAAAACAATTTATTAAAACAATTTTCGTTTCTCACATAAAAAATGTTCACCGATTGTTAACTGCGATTACAGAAGTATGAAGATAAATGTTTATGTACACGTACACAAGACACACATACTCGCACATACTACATCGCGAATGCCGTGAGTTTCGTTTCGCGAAATGTTTTCATTCTCACGAATTACATTTTTACTCTATTTTTATATTTCGCAGATTAAGCGAACGATAATTAAAATGAATGCGAATTGCTGCTTCGCTGCTGAACTTTAATTTTGTTCAACATGTTGCATTTAGACAACAATCAACTGCGATGCGAACAGTGCACACGAATGCAAAGCTTTCGCTGTGCGTTGCAATATTATTTACAATTAAATCTAATGTGCTGCATTTTGTTTGAATAATTAACGCACAAAACGCACTCGTCATTCAATTTAAAAAGGGAAACAAACACATGTGTGTATTTTTAGCTTTCTAATTGTTGTAAAAATTAATCATAAATGTCGAAACAATTAAGCAAACAAATATAACATACAATTAATCCGAATACACGAATTTAGATACACTTGTGGTGCAAAGACGAACAGAATATCTATATTTAGAATTTTGTAATTTGAATCCATTTTTAATTGAGAAAAAATCATTTATAAACTTTTTACGTGATCTTGAAATTTATAACGGTTTCTTTTCTTTTTCATTTCTTGATTGCGTGTAAAAAATGGAAATTACAATTTTAAGTGAAATGAAATTGGCGTTCGTCTTTTGCACACCTGAAACGCACCCAAATTTATAATTTACGGTTAAATTAATGACAAGCAAAAGCAACGGCAACAATAAAGATGAATTACTGAGTGTAGATTAATGTATATTTACCAACAAAAGGCTGGGTTCCAGATTCAAATCGATTGGATTCATAACGATGAAAACCTGGTGGTTTTTGTGCACAAAAGCATTCGGTTCCTTGAGTATAGCTCGACAGTAATATTGAACCCATCCGTGTTTACCCAAAAAGGTCGACGGCAATCCGAGCGGTAAACCGAGTTTAAATGGAAACGTGTGTATACCGGGAGACAAGAGTAATACCCGACCGCCAATACTGCTCGCCGCACCACCGTTAATCAAACTTCCGGCCTCTAATTAAAGCAATATGTTTTTAACATTAACATTGAATTATTCAAATTTTTGCTGTTTTTTTGATAATCACATAAAACCGTTACTGTATTTTCATAAAAATTTAATTATGAACTTTCAGTGTGCTTACGCAGTAAAGAAATAACCGTTACACCTACATTCGAATTTTAAATTGAATTAAAATTCGACGCTCAACATTAATTTTGCGAAAGAATTTTAATTCCAATTTTAATCCTTATCCGAAACAAGCGGTTTCATTGATCAAAGAAAAATTTGAGGCAAAAGTTGTAAACAAGATGAAATGTTTAGTGTAAGACTTGAAGTTAAAAATTGGTTTTTATTTCGGTTCACTGATTCCTAAATTCCTTCAACTTTTACTTAACATTTTTTGGTATCTATTTAAAAAATAATGAAATTTTGATTGTTGTTGAGTGAATGTCAAATGATCAATGAACGTATCTGTTTCAAGATTTAAGAAAAAATGTTTAGTATTTTCGAAAGTGAATGAAAAAAAATAAATTGAAAACAATTGAATTTGAAGTGAACTGAATAACAAAAAGAAAGAAAGTAAGGAAATAACTTTAAAAAGTTTCACTTTTACTCGAGAAATGTTCGCGTTTTTATTCAAAAAAGCATATGAACTCAAATCGCAGTCAACTGAAAATATTTGTTGAATAGACTTTGAACAATTTTTTACATAATGCTACCTGAAATATGCGTGCATGTTTGCAAAATGGATTCAAGTTAAAGTTTCACGGAAAAGTGGCTTTTCATAATGTGTATGTACGTATATTAAAAGCGGTGTAATTTTTTGATGTGAAATGTCAAAGGGACAGAAAACAGCTGCTTTTCATGTACATGTACACTGTTTACTTTAAACGATGCAATTATTGTTAATGCAAAACGTTGTTTACGTAAACAAGTGAAGTACACATTTATCATTACTTTTTTCAGAGTGAATAATTTTTTCATTCTTAGCTTGAATTTTCTCATATTTAACTTGATTTCTTCTTTTGTTAGAATGGGTAACAACAGTGTTATTCACTTTTTTATTGTAATCTCACTTTGAACGCAAAATTTTACAAAAGAAATGAAATAAGTCATGTTTAATGTGTTTATCGTGAAACTTTTCATATTACAAAAGCAATAAATAATATTTCACTTCTTTATTCATAACTGTACTTTCAGACATTCTTTAAAGGAATTTCTTTTCTCTTCACTGCACTGCAACAAAACATTAAAATGTTCATTAATTATTGCGAATAATTTGATGCGACACTTGCAAGCTAACATTAACTCATTAATATTCAAACGATTTACTTTTTTGAAAATAAAAGACAAGCAAATAATTACTACTTTCATGAAATTAACATTCAAAATGTTTATTTTCACCGATAATTGCTTAATGAACATTGAAATTCTTGTGTGATGATGAATATAAATTTAGTAGTTTGCAAATGGTTGAAAAAAAAACATTTCACTGATGGTTCGAAGAAAAAGATTTGTTGCCTCAATTAAATGCAAATCAGAAGAGAGAAGTTGTTTGCAATGAAAGGTGTGATGTTGATGTTCAATATGATTGCCGGTTTTGATTTGCATTCATCGCAAACAACGTTTTTTTGACGATTCTGATTGCTAGCTGATATGATTTGCTTTCAGAGAAGAATTTCGATTGAAAATATTATATCTCGTACTTATAATCATAACAAAAATAAAGAAAACGTGAGATTTAAAACCAGCAATTTTCTCACAGCAAAAAAAGAATTGACGTGAATTCTCAGTTTAAGTCCCTATTTGGCAATAATACATTTCTTGCTCACTAGCTATTGCTCACTTCTTTCTTATCATTTTAAATATTTTTTTTCGGAAAACACAGTTAACTGTGATTTGCAATTATTGCAGACAATCAAATCACACGATTAATTTGAAAATTGTTCGAAGTGGACTGAATTGCATTGCTGCGAACAATGAAAGCAGTTAAATTAAAGTTAAAAGGTCGATTGAATGCAGTTTTTGATTAAAGAAAGTTAAGAATTGGGAATTAAAACCAGATTCAAAAAAAGGTGTTCATTTGTTGCGTAAGATGCAAACTGTGATTACTTATTGTTACTCGAATTCGCATTCGGACAACACGTACCGCTCTTAGTTCCGCCGTCGCCCAATAATCTCATTCGAAAATCGATATAATTTTCTTTGTCGCTATGTGCCACACGGCGTCTGTCATTTAAACGCACCACTCCTTCTCCAATTATGTGAAAGTAGAGTCCTATGAAAATTGTGAACACACAGAATAACAAATTATCACTTAATTAAAATTGATTGTTATTACCGATCGCCGGCGTTTCGTCGTCTAATTCGAGCAACACTTTTCCCGTTAAGAAAGAACCAGGAAAGTAAAGTAAATTCTCGTTGTCCAAAATAATTAGAAATCTTTTTAATTTTCGGGTCATTTTGCGCGATAGTGAATGCAATAAAGGTTAATTATTAAATTTAACGTGAATTTCTCTCTTAAACGATTAATTTATAAAGAAACGCACAAAAATATAATTTTCTTTCTTTTTCACATTCAACAGCAACAGCGATGAATGCAATATGAAAATTTGTATTCAAAAAGAAGCGAACTATTCACTTTAAACAATGGCTCGTAAAAATTAGTCAATTGTCGTGATATCCTTTAAAAACAATAAAACTGACGACACATCCTGTGACAAGTACATGCAGAAACTATTTACTTTAAAGTTACAACAATGTCACTGATCACATTTCAACTAAAATAAAAAATCATTTTCATTTAACTGTTTTACATTTTAGAAAAAGGCAAAATTCACATCATTCACTGAATCACTAAATGTAGAAGAAGCACAAACGCAGAAGAGACACACAATGTTTAGTTATTCGATGCAACCACATTTTAACCAAATTTGGTTCGTTTTCGCAATGACTTTCACGTTTTTCGACGTCTTTTCGCTGCGAGGCTACTTGTTCAAAACACAGCGTTTAAAGGCAAACGCATACAATACACAACACACATTTCGAATGCATTGCGAGACTCGCGAAATGTGTGGCTCTCGTTTTTTATTTGTTGCATTCAAAAAAGGATAGAAGAGAAGAGTGGATAAAAAGGAGAATAACGAGAAACTAGTATTGAGAAAGCCGAGAAATGAGGTCTCGACTGACGTTTGTATGTTCGAATGCAATGCGAACCGCACAAACACAACAATCGTACAGCAGAACAGAAGAGAACAACATTTTTGCTTGAAATGTTAACGTAACTAGCTAAACTACAGAGAATACATTATAAGAAGGTTTAGCCTTAAAATTAGCCTTAAAAGTTTCACCTTCACTTCGATTCGCTATTGTTTGTCTCTTGTTTTTATGCATTCTTTGCCGTTTTATTCAATGCTTGTTTACTTTGAAAAAAGGCAACAAATTATTGCCATTCGAAGTTTGAACGAACAACGATTATGATTATGAATTATGATAGTTAAGAATGCATAATAAGAGTCACATTTCATTGCACTTTAACTGCCTTATTCTTCTCTTTCCTTTTGCAGACTTCACTTTCGCTTTTCATTTGAAATTGCGAAATTTGTGTCAATAAAGAAGCATTTAATTCAATTGTTGCTTCAATTTAAAGATAATAATTAGAGACTGCATTTAATGCGATTACTAATTAACGCGAACTTTGCTTAATTTACTCTGCAATTGAATCAATTGCGCCACATTAAACAATTATTATTTTGTATTAATTAAATTATTGACGAATAGCGATTCGTCGATTTGAACAACAAAAAAATATATTATTTAAATGTTTACAACTTATTACAACTTATGTGCAATCAATCAGAATTGTTTTGACTCAAAAATTCATCTTTTTTGGAAAGAATGAGAATGTTTACGATATCTGGTGAATGATTACACGCATTGAACATCGTTTTTATCCGAAGCTGTATTTTTTATTGTTTAAAAGAAATCGGAAATTAGCCACTCAATCAATTATAGTCATGATGTGCGTTTATTATTTTTTCGCTTTATCATACTTCGCACAAGAAAACGTCATTCTCACTTCGATTGATTTCTGCACTCAAATTGGTTTTCTTACACTTTTCTGACAATTCGTTGCGAAATAAGCTTTTAATGTGCACATAACAATGCATGAGTACCTTTTACTTTCCTCTGTCACTAACAATACAATAGTTGCACTGACTATTAGTCTCTTTTTATAAAAATATATATTTCATTTTCACATTTGTCGACAAAAGCTCTTCACTATTGACATACTGTTTCAATAAAAGAATCACAATAATCGCAAATCGCAAAATCTTTTTCTTATTAATTCTGTTCGCAAAGCAGAATTGCAAATAAAATTGAAAACATGACATCGTTGTGAGAAAGAAAGAAGAGCAAAATGAACGTTGTTTGATTAAAATTTCTAGGAAATTGCGTTTCACGAAATGAGCTCTCGAAACATCCTTCAATTTCTTATTTTTATTGCCGCTTTTCGCACTCATTTCTTACCTGAACACAACGAAGTGATTTGAATGCAGAGCCATCTGCTACGCAGAAAATGCAAAAAATTCTAATGAAAATTCATTACTTCATCGCTTTCTGTATTCTAAAAACGTTTCATAAGTGCACACAATTAGTGCCAATTATTCTATTTCGAATTTTACGGCTTATCGAAAATGGTATTCACATCCACAGAACAATGAAAAAGCCGATGTTTGTTGTAGTTCGTGTCAACTGAACTGAATTATTAGAGATTGTTGACTGCATTGAATATAAATTGCTTTTTAAAAGAAAGTGCTTTCGAATGTGCAAAATTTGCGGCAAAAACACATTGAAGTGACAATCGACACCGACGCAACACTTAAGTTCAAACGGCAGAGCGGTATTTCGTAAACACTTGAGTAGGTAAATTCAATTCACTCAGCCTAAGAGAATAACGCAAAAATTGTTTATTGAAAAAGAAAATTATTGAAAATAATGTGTGAGTGTATAATCATATTGAGAGCAGTATGCTAAAAGTGCTTTTTGCACAAAAGTGTGCGGTGTGAATGTTTGCATAGCAAGTACGTTGAAAACGCAGTATGTCGTGGATTAAATCCACAAAGTTAATTGCGTTTAGCTAATGTAAACGCGAATCGAAAATTAATGGATTTTAAAGAAGACGATAACATCTATGAGAAAATAGATGTTCAGTTGCGCGAAAGTAGCGAATTCGAGAATGTGATAAATGTAGCAAATTTTGCAGTTTACTGATCGAGTTTTTTGGTCACAGCGACCATCGGTGCGACGACACTCGTTCGTTGAGGTTTTATCGACGAGAACGGATTGCCTAAAGTTTCCAAGTATTTCATGTATTTCGCATCATTTTTCTCGCATTCATCCAATGAACGTCGATTGCCACAGGAAAGATCCATAATGTCTTGCGTGAATTGTTTACCAATTTTGGCCATATAATTACCCGTCTCGCTACCAGTTACGTCTAAACAATATTCGTCTCCTTTTACTTTCAAGCATTTCAACAGGTCATGCAATGCACAACACATTTGAGGAATAATTTGTGTTTGAGTTGCATTCGCAACAATTGCATTTAGAGCAATCACTCCTTTGTGAAGACATTTGTTCAATTCGAAAATCTCTGGTTTTCGAAGACATTGCGTGTGTTTCAAAAATTCTGATGAATAAATAAGAAAATTAATGCTTTTTACATTTGAAATATAAGAAAAAGAAATATTATTAAATCTGTTTCCTAAAAAGCTTTATAAAATTGCATAACAACCAGACAGGCATCTGCATCTGCATCGAAGAACAGAACACGAACAGAATCTAACTAACCTTTTCTGCCTTTTTCGGTAGTGCATCGTTCCTTAATAATCGCCTTTGAACTTCGGAGGAAAAGTGTGAAGATTTGCTTAGGAAATAGCTGCAAACATTTTCCGTATTTTTTAAAGCAATCGTGCGACGTTTTCAGTTCTCTGCAAAAAATTTAATTAAAAGTGAATTAAATATTCATGAATCGAATGTACGGTTAATTGAAAAAATCGGCAAAAGGCTTACTTGCAGTGCTCCTCAAGCTGCGCTTCAGTTTTAACGAATTTAATGTCGTCGTCGCCGATGTACAAAATTTTCTTCACACATGTGTCTGTTTTCTTTAGGAACGCATCGTTACACTTTTGTCCAAAAACTGCAAAAATCAATAATCAATAAATTACAAACTACAAAATCAGTTAATTAACTAAAAACAAAAGTAATAAAAAGCAATGAACAAGTACCTTCTTTGGTTAAATACAGACTGAAAATGAAAATATAAATAAACTTCATCGTACTTGAATAATAAAAGTAGTAATGAGATTTTTTAAAAATGCTGACTGCTTTCTAAAGACTAAGTGAATCCGTGAACAGCCGGACACACAGTTTTATACAAAATTCTTTTTTATCACAGACTTTGTTTTGCTTTTTAATGTTTCTTTGACGTCGAATGTATAAATATATTTTTTTACGAAGAAAATTGGTCTCAACCTTCGAATTGTCTCAATAACTGTGAGGTTAAAAACATCGAAAACAGCAACGAATGTAATTCAACGTGAACACCTCTTCAGTGCACATTAAACTGTGCCCCTACGAATAACGTACTTAGGAACGCCAATGAAACATTTGCAAATAATTTGTTAACCTTACGTAAATGAGTATGTTTACTCTCTTCTATGTTATGTGTATCCCAAAAGTGTCATTAAAACATATTTTTCTACTCCTTTATTTCAGAGAAATTACTCGATACGTAATAGAAACGTAATTCAATCGATTTTAATGTCTTTAGTGGCAAAACAAAAATTTCTAAGAAAAGGAAAAGTTTGTGAGAATTTGTTTTTAGTAAATTTCTAATTACAGATTTAAATTAAGATTATTCGAATGTGGAAATATTAATAATTGCGCACTCATGTATTCAATCTTATTAAAATTGCACCATAATTTGAAAACTGAGGAAAATTGAACATGTTGTCGTATAAGTAAAAGTTAATCTTCAAGGAAGTCTGACAACGAATACACAACTGTAATCGTATTTCTATTCCGTTATTCTCTCAAATGACATAAAATAATCATTATTTTGAAAGCTAATGAATGTATCGAAAATTCGGAAACAAAATGCAACACGAATATTAATGTTACATCAACTGTCACCTTTAACATTTTTACACTCGATGTGTGAGTTGAATAAATTTTAAACGACTCTTCGATCCTTGAAACCCGCAGACCGAAAAGTGAACATTGATTCATTGCCGACGACATTGAATTCACTTTAACAAGAAAAGGCGATGACTTCACATGGAGGGCCACTCGAGAAGTGCGTTGAATTTAAAATGCCGGTACTTGAATAAACTTTGCATCAAACTTATGTAATAAAAACATAAGTGTTATGTAAAAGTGCTGTATTCAGTAAGATTATTAAAGTTAAGTTCTGTAAACTTTGATTAACCGCTGACAGCGACCTTTACAAACATTCTTTACTCAATAAAAATGAAAGGTGTGAAAAACAAACAGCGAAAGTTAATTTCGCTTTTAAAAACCAGATTTCAGCTTTCGCAATAAAAAGCAACATAGTAACACAATGAATCGTATTTTAGCATTGTAACAGTTGTACTTTTCCAGATTTTGTGTTGGCCAATTATCACATTTCTTAAAGACTGAAAAAATACTGCATAAATAAGTTTAAAATAGAACTAGCATACATCTATCAACAATTTTAATCCTTTCTTTTCCTCGTTGCTTAAAATTAACAAAGGATTGCGAGTTTAAGATGGTAATAAAAACGTCTATTCTCCCAGCCATTGTATTGTAAATAATACTCGTGACATTGAATTGAAAATTTCCTCACAGTGGTGAAAAATAACGCCTCCCTGAAAAATAAAAACATTTCATAATTTACAAGGGGAATTTTTCTGCGAAATTTCACGTTAAACGAGAAATTGTGAAAAGAGATAAATGGTATGAACATAAAATGCAAGTTTTACGTCTTTAAATTCACGTTTTTAAAGGAAACAAAAATAACGGAGAAAAGACAAAGAAGAGTGAAACGTTAATTGAAGTTCACCAGACATGAAAATGATTACAAAAATGGGCCACAGGTCACTTACGGTTCAAATTGAATGCCAAACGACTTTTCACACCAATTCAATGCGATTTGCTAATGCAGAATTAATGTTCGCAAGAAATTGATGCGCTGCGTTCAATGACGTAGATACATTTTCTCAAGAAACTTTTTTAAAAAACTTATCTCGTTCAAAAATTATCATAACTCTCTTTTACAGTGGGGTTCATTTACGCTTAGTGAAAGTAAAAGTTCACTTCTTTCTTTAAGTTGCGATCATGTTGCGCGCAATTATATTTTTTAACTTAGTCCTGCTTATCTCAAAAGGTACACATTTTCTCAATTTGCTGCTAAATGTGCTTATGTTTCTTTCTTTTCTTCATTCGACAACAAAAGTTAACTCACAAAACTGTAATGCTATATTACAAAGAACTGATAATTGTGTAAAGAAAATCTTATACATCGGTGACGATGACTTGAAAATTGTGAAAACGGAACAAGATCTCACTGATCACTGTCGGTAAGCAAAGTTCACTTCTTTGTTGTTAACTATTAATTAACTAAAACAATGAATGAATGCATTCAGGGAAATAAAATCAGCATTTCGATGCATGCTTCGTTATCAAAAATGTTTAGATGGTCTTCCGAAGCAAGTGTTTGGATTATTCGCTCGAAGCGCGAAAGAGATAATTAAAGATCGCTGTGACACTGAAGAAGGCAAAAAAGGTATGCAAAACAGCAATTTTCAGTTCATTGTTGTTCTACTTAATTATATGCTTTTGTTATGTAATAGAATTTTTGCGTCACGCACAATGCATTCGAAAGCCTGAAATATACGCTGTGAACAAATGTGTGCATCAGTCGAATGTTTTTCTACGATTTATCGATCGCAATGCGACCAGCGAAGAAGTCGCACCAGCGTTGTGTTGTTCAATTTATGTTGTCGCCGATTGTTTAAAGCAACAAGGTGACTTATATTGCGCAAATGTCTCCGGATCAGATACCGGAAAATACATGGCCGACATTTCACTCAGATTCGCACAAAACATGATCGACTTCGGCTGTGGCCAGACTGCCAACGTGGCTGAGTGTGAACAAGAGGAGCCTTATTGGATGGATGCTTTTCGTACACTGGGCACTCCACTGGATAAAGTTACATCTAAGAAACAAGGCACAATGATTAGAAACATGATGAGACTGTCGAAACGTTTCTTTGAAAATGATAATGAAGAGCAAAATTGAAATTTTTATTTTTATAATTAGAAATTTTTCCTTTTGTTCACAAAAAAATTAATTTACCTCAAATCACTTGTCCAATTCATTTTACTATTCGATGCGTATTAAAAATTTTCCAAACGACTTCACACACACTATTATCATGTCAGAAAACCATTATCCTTCGCAGTTGAAGTGATAATTCTACTGTTCATTGATTTCGTTTTCTTGGCATTGATATTGAATGCGAGGACAAATTTTTTTGCTTACATCATTCTACGAACTAAAAAATAAAAACTAAAATCGACCAATAAGTGCGATCAGGGAAATAATTTCACAAAAAATAAAAGTTTAAAAATCAGCGAAAGTATTCCAATAAACAACAATTCCATTGAAATTTGACGGGGAAACTTTGATTAAAAACTTTTTTAAACTAGAAATTTAATTGTGTGAAAACGTGAATTTTCTAGCAAAAGTGGTTACACAATAATTTACACAGACGCGAGGCTTCAGAAAAACTTGAAAGTATTGACACCAGTTATGATATCATTACA
>NCKV01000111.1:0-26895 GCA_003675905.2 Leptotrombidium deliense
GGTTCATCGACGCTGTTCTCATTGCATTCCTCCGGCTTTTCATCAATCACAGTGACTTCGATTACCGATTTGTTCGCATTCTCGTCGGAAATTAAACAACTCTTCTTTTCTTCCACAGTATTGCAGTCCTCTTCAATCACAATCAGAGACATTCTTTTAATTATTAAAAATTGTATCTTTCCTTGTTAACGAAAAAAAGTAAACCAACAAACTAAAACAGTTGTCGGGCCTTTCGTTTACCCGATTAATTAAGACAATTGCTATTCCATTGGCATAACAATAATTGTTACAACACTCGCCTACTAAAATATATTATTTCTCGTCGTTGAAATGCGTAAAGGCAACAGTTCAGCTTACCGCCGCAGTCCGTGTAAACTTAGGGATTATTTCCAAACAATGTCTTCTTTGGCAAGAATAAAAACCGACGTGCTAGATTCCAAAAATTGTGTCGATTTGAATTAAATTGTAAAATGTACACTCAGGTATGAAATCCCAGAATGGATAAAAATTCGTCGTTTTTGACAGTTTCGGAAACAAACACTCTCCTTTCGTTAGATAAAGCGCACATTAACAACTTTTTGGCGAAGAAACAGTAAACGAATGAGTGAACAGAAACTTTTTAAAATATACTCGTTGAAAGCGAAAAAGTGACCAGATGTCGGAGATTTCGGAGAAAACTTAAACGAGGGAGAAAAAGAAAAATTATGGTTATTGCTTTGCGGCAACGTAAACAAACGTCTGATTCTACGTTCTCACAAAGCAATGACAATTTATCGTTTTTTGCTCATTTAAATTTTCTCCGAATTCTGCGATGCTTATTTGCTCGCTTGCTGCAAGCTTCTTGCTCATTTCTTTTGCTGTTTTTATAGTATTTCAAAAGAGAGAAGCGATGCTCAATTTCTGACGAAAATCAGCTTGTGAAGCAAGTTACGAACAGATGGAGGAATGCTACGCGAACAGAGAATACTTGGTTACAAAGTGGCAATTGATGCCAGATTTCGCTACTGCATCAAAGCGCAAAATGAAAGCATTCTGAAAAAAGTGTTGATTAAAAATGCAAAATCACTGAACAACGATTATGATAAAAACGCAAAATTTAATAGAAGTCAGGCATATGTTTGCCAAATGTTTATTACTTCATGAGACGCAATTTGAGCAAAATTTTAGACAGTTAATCCTCATAAATGGCACTAGTTATCGCAAGCGTTTTTGATGTTAGTTCAATTTATCAAATTTAGTGCATTTAAAATGTTTATGTTTATTCAAAAACACCAAAAAACACTCGTACGAAATGACTGCAAAGAGCACACGTTTGTTGCACTGCTGTAACATCATTAATTACTGTTTCGAACTTTTTAAACTGAAAGCATATCAATTTCGAATGTTTTATTGTATTGAAAGCAACGGTAGTTTTTCTTACTGAAAAAGCTTTGTAATAAAGTTTAATAAGAAAAGAGTTGCGTTTGAATTGATCTTTGTTTGAAGAAAAGAAGCGAAATATTATTCTGTTTCTGATTTGAGTATCGATCGCGTTTTTATTGATTGCGAATACTTTCTTTGTTTCGAATCTTTTGTGACAAACTTTTTGCGTCTTTTTGCGTACGTAGAACAGTTCGCAACATTTGCGAACATTTTCGTTTCGCTCGCAGCCAAAGGCCGCTTTTTGCTGCATTCATTTTCGTAATTTGATTCAATTCTTGCTTTTGTTAGTTGACAACGATTCGATCACATTTTCAGTTGACTGTAGCGTCGCGTTTTTGTATTGCCATGTCACACTTAATTTGACAATTAAACGGCTGCTAAAACGTAATCGCATTTTTCGTTTAAGTCTCACGACTCAAACTTATAAATTATAAATGAAATGTATGCCTTTGCTGTGTATGTGTGTGTGTATCATTGGCTTCAATGCTTTCACAAAATATACGAGTTTCTGCGATACTGTAAGGCAAATGCAGACGCGATTTGCAATTTAATAAAATTTAAGTTTATTAATTTTTGCTTTCGCTGAACATTAAATTGTAAAATAAAAAAGTAATTTTTTCTTTTTTAGCGAACAAGAAGCATTTCTTATTTAAGAGTGCACAAACGACAACATTTTTTTGCAAGTTTCAGCATCGATTTTTGATTCTCGAACTTTTTTCTCTCGAATCTCTTTTCTTGTGTAACGAAATATTTTACGAAAAATATTTTTCAAATTTAAAAACTGGAGAAGCCTTTAAAAATGCGCTTTCGCTTCTTATTTTACTTGCAATATTTCACAGCGAACTTCGATTGCGATGCATCTGTGTTTCGACGACATTTACATTCCTCTTTCTTTATGCAATGTTTTCCATAAATTAAAATGCAACGCACAACAATCGACAGCAAACTTTGCACAATTGAAACTTGTATCCATTGTGTTCATTCACTTCGCACGTTTTCGAGAAATAAAAATATTTTCTCTTCAATCTTTCAGCCAACAACAACCAATGCTTTGGTTGCATAACATTTTACGACCGCTTTTCAAATCGCAAAATAAATAGCGAAATGCTTGCCGACTGACTGTGTGCATTGCATTACATTGCTCGCTGTTTTCAAGGTATATACATTCGACAACTAATTGACGCTGCTTTTATTGATTCAACATCAATATTCATATATTGCAGTGCATTGAAGAACACAAACTGTGCGCAGAATTAATTAAACGTTTCAATGGATGACTTTTTGTGAGGAAAATGAATTATCAGCAAAAATAACGTTTTTGCTTTTAACGAAACTTTTGTTCGGTGAAACACCAACTTTTACTTCAGTTTGCAGTAATTTTAATAAAGCCGTTATTTTGAAACACAAAAGCAAATAAATTATCATAAATGTCAATTATAAAAATAATTCTTGCTTTGATTTATTGCTGATTGCGATGAGCAGTGAACAAAAAGGAGCCTTTAAAGTACTTGTAAAGTCTGTATATTCATTATTCGGCAAAATGCATTTGTGATCCAGAAAAGCTTTCACCACTTTTTGTTTCAACTCACAAAAGCCTCGTAAAAATTAAAATTTGAAAGCATTTCTGAAGGTAATCACGCGAAGCAAATCTAATTTTTAGATTCACTCGTATCTCAAGTATTAATCAAGAGTTGCGTTCGTTTCGTTTTTTATTTATTGCATTTGAATTCAGGCATAAAAACGATGCATCAAAACTTATAATCACAAAACACCGAAAATGCAATTCAAGTACAGGTGTTATGTATTCGCTTTCCAATTTCTTGTCCATTTGCTCAAAATCTTAGCTCCAATCTCTGGAATTCGCTGTTGTTTATGCGTCTTTAATTGGACTCCACAACAGTGGTCAATCGTTAAAGCTGCGATACGCTGATAATCTCTCAATTTCTCGCTGACTGTTGCACTTTTGTCAATGTTCAAAACACGACTGCGGAAACACTCATTAAACCTCAAATTATGTTTACGATTTTTACGTTTTCAGGTTATTTCAACATTAATAAAAACTATTTCAAAGTCAATTTTTGAGATGAAATCAGTTGCTCGTTTCAAGTCCATCTTATTCCCCATCTTCTGTGCTATTTTAACATTGAGTACTTTTCGCAGCAACGTTTCGATATTTTTGCGGTGAAATAAAATGATTTCAAACGAATCAAACGTAATCTTCGGTTTATTCAATGAGCAATAATCGGACTTTCCTCGAAAATCTCAAATTTCACTGGTTTTATCCCGGAATCAATTGAAATGCATACATTCATTGTACAGAAATGGTATTTGCACATTTGTATGTATTGCTTGAAATTGCTTTTCGCAAAACTGCGAGCAACTGTTGCTTGACTGCTTGAACAAGCAAATCTACTTTTGATTAATTTTTTATTTCACGTAAAATTTGAAAGTTGAAAAGAGCAGTTAAATTCGTGCATTTTTTATTTCGCATAATAAAGCGAAATTCAAATTCAGTTGTGTTCCAAAGTGAAGTATTTTCTTGTTATTTTATTATTTCGCGAGTTGCGACCTTTTATAAAAATACAAACATTGCGTTTCCTTCTCAAAAATTCATGGCACACTTCAAATTTGAGAAACAGTTGAAAATGCTTCAAATTCAAGATTTCAATGTTTTTCTTCCACTTTAAGTCTTATTGCAACTGAAAAATATATGCATTTTTGCAGACACTTGAAAAGGTTGAACGAAAATGTGAAGTGTTTAACAACGCTAAACAAACTTCGTTTTTCACTCAATTATTTTTAAGTTCGCAACTGTTCTCAAAAACCAAAAATTTTTTATTCTCGTTTTGGTGCGAAAATGAAACGAAGTCAATTACTTTTTCCACAAATATTTTTATAAGAATTAGATAATATATGTAATTACCTTTTTCATTCACAGTCTGATTTAACATTAATTTTGGAAACGACACAAAATTGTACTTTGATTTTCATTAAAAACCTGTTCACTCTAAAGAGATGCGAATTCACACTTTATTTCTCAAATGGAGACAAAATGATCGGCTTGGCGACAAACAGCAACATCCAATTTTGGTTAAACATCACTTCTACTGCAGTTTCAGGACCCCTGCGATCCGAGTAATTGCATATTGAAATTTTGGCAGCATTAGAAGCATGTTTCATTTTGGTCACTGCTGATATAGATGGTTACTGAATGTGACAAACAACAAAGATTCACAATTCTGGGAAATTCACGTACAGCAAAACCTCGTAGTTTGCCGTTAAATTAATTAAAAATTCACAATCACGCACTTATCATACAATAATGGTTTGTAAAAAGTTTCTGAATTTGTTGTTTTTTGTCAATAACTTTTTACTGGTTCATTTGGTTTCTTTAAAGAAATGCGACTTAATTGAATGTTTAGTAGTTCTAAAATATCATTACATAGCATTCTGTTTTGTTAATTAACAAAATGCGCTCTTTCAGTTAATGAACTGCTCTCATGATTCACAAAAAATGACACTTGCAGAATTTTGACTTTTACTTTCAATTTTCACTAGATTCACAGAATTGTGCTGGTTTATTGCCAAACAAGTGAAACGCATTTTCCTGTTTCGCATTTTCGTTTATCTTAGTCACGTTAACTTCTCGTTCGCAAATTATATTTTCACACATTCGAATTTCTTTATTGAATTTCTGATTTAATTAGTATTATGAACGAAACATGTTGAAACGGAAAGCGGACACGTTTCCCGCAAAACAGCAATTAAAAACGGCGAACGTTTCGGTTTTACAAAATAACTGTGTAACGTTTGCAGAATTGCAAAATACATTTCAGGTGTGTTCAAGTTATGAAGAATGTGCACTGTAATCATTCATGCAAATCACTTGTTTTGCATTCATTATGTTTGGGACAAGAGTCAAAATGACCGAAATTATTCGAAACTATAAGCAATGTGTGCAATTATTTTTAGATTAATATGTTGCAAAATATGCATTCGCGTTTTTCAAACCATTTCATTGGTGAAAAGTATTAATTAACAGTGCTTCGAAGAAATTCGGTGACATTTGTTGTTTGAAAAACGGTGATTCGATGCTTGTTGCAACGAATAACAGCACGATAATTGTACATCAGCCATGTTACACAAAGCAACCATTTCAGTTGTCAATTTTTCGTAATGTTTCGATGTTCCTATAAATTGCTGTCGATTAAATGACCGGAACTAAGAGTGCGTTCAATGATCGCACGTTTTCGCTGAACTTATGAAAAATTTTGTACTTTGAAAACTCAATTTTAAAAAGCAAGAAAAATAGTTGCAAAAAATGAAAAACTGAGTGCCGAACATTTTTCATTACAGATAAAAGGAGCGCAGTGCGTTTCGCGAAATCGAAAAATGGTTGTCCATTAGAAATAAGATTATGGCTACTGTGAACATTTCCCCGTAGCACTGTTACCCTCCAATTTCAATTTACGAATATAAATGACTGCAAATGACCTATTTTATGGTCACTGAATGTCATATAAGGCGAGAAACGTATTTGCACTTTTCTCATAATTCTCGAGTATTCAGCGATAATCGTCGCAGAAATCCTTTTAAATGATTTTTGCGATTAATATTTGTTTACAATTGCTTGCCTTCTAAGGTCGTTATTAGTCAATTTTAAAACCGTAATTTATTATTTTAGAAATTTTTGAAAAGCTCGAGCGGATTAAATTCACTTAAAAGACAGTAAATTAAGTTCGCATTGAAGAGATGTCACGAAATGAAAGCGATACTGCGATTGTTGAATTGATTATCGCCATTCGAAATGACAAAATTAATTTAAACAAACATTCGTTGCGTTGCTGCGATCTTTGCTTGTTTCGTGTTTCGTTTTGTTGCGCCAAATTAAATGCAATGAATTTAGATGCAACGAGCAAAGTGCAGTCTACTGTTGCGAGATCCATAATTCATAAATTGAAACGCAATACTCATAACGTCAGTAAAACATCAAATCGTAATTAGCTGCGTTCAATATTAATGTATTCGGCAACACAGTTTATATGCGAGAAAAAATGCTCTCCGAATCGTATTAATGAGATCAGCGATCGCAGTTCGCTTTGGGCCCGTTTTACACTGCAAAACTAATTTTATTTCTCGTTTCTCGTTCACTGAGTACACAAATATTCACGATTAATATTTATGTCTCAGTGAACAACGTTCTTCACTGCTCTCTGTCTGCGTTCACTTTCGCATCGTTTCCATAGAATTTTGGCGCTCGCAATTCGTTCGCATCTTTCACTTTGTGATCTCTGCGATCTCTTCGTTCGCTTCTCTTCTCTCGAAACGTTCACAATTCGCGACGCAATGCGAAAACTGGTGAAAACGTTCGCTTCCATCAATTATTTGCTTTTCGAATGAAAGCGCAAAAAATGGATTTTAACTTCAACTTTCAAATCGTTTGTCATTAAATATTTGCTTTCGAATTCTAACTCATCGCAAATTTTGCACTTTTATTGAATTACTTTTTGTGTTCAATACTGTAATTGTGCCACAAGAGTAATGCGTGATATTTGCCGGTGTTCACAGATTTCTCTCCTTTTCTCAGCAATACAAACGCTTTTGTTTCGTATTGCGAACACTTTGAATATATTACCAGACATGTTCAGCTTTTTCTTTCATTTCATTTGTAATGATCGCGAAAACTTTTACTTTGCTCGAAATGCGATCGTTTGCTTTTATAGGGCTTCCATATTTAAAATAATGTTTGAAAACAAGAAGTCGTCTTTAGTCGATTTTGTGTGCGAAAAATGGCGAAAGACAGTAATTTAAAGTGGAATTCGCACGATTTTCAAGAGACTATTCTTTGTAACACTGATCACTGTAATAACAAAACGCATTTTCAAGAAACACAGCTTCCAAAACACAGCGAATCTGCTTCTGAACTGAAGTTGAAATTACATTTTCGAGACTTAAAAACTGCATTTCAGTGACAATCACAAGAGAACGGAATCATAAAATTCATGTAAAATTGTAAATTTAATATTGTTCGGCTAGAGCGAGAACGAAGTACTCTGCAAAATGACATTGATTTTTAAACTAAACATTACATTCTCCATGATGCTCTGCTCTATGATTTATTCGTGCAAATCGTGTTCCTTTTATTCGCACTGCTTTGCATCCGTTTTGCAAATGTGATAAACATTACTTCTCATATTTTTTCTCTTCTTCATCATTTTTAATGTTTCTCCAAATTTCACGTTTCACAATTAAACGAATCGATTACAAAAAGCAAGAAACGTTCTTTTATAATAGAACTCAAACAACAAAAGAACACTTTGAGAAAGATTTCGCAAATTGAAAATAAATGAATTTTCGAGTTATTTCTCAAAGCTAAACCCTCTCGGAAAATGGAGAGAAATCCTTTTTCAGTGTTGTTTCTCAGTAGAAATGTAGAATAGAATAGAAATTGGATGCGATTTTTATACGAGAAAAGTTGGCAAACAAAACGAGCTTTGAATACGCGAACATCGATATTTTCGCGTGAATCTTGTTGAAAAGAGATGTTAAATGGAAACGAAAATGGTTGCGATTTGTTTCATTGGTCGTTGTATTCAGTGATTATTGTGACTCTAAATTCGTTGTTGAAGCGATGCTGTATTACAATTGTTGTCAGCGATGCGAGCAATCAATAAACAAGATTAAAGCAACGAAATGAACGCCGCTTCAATAAGTTTACAAGTTATTCAATCGACTAACTGAAAAGCAACGAAGAAATCGAATTCGAATTTCGGAACACGACTTCGCAGTTAATCCCGAATACTTTTCTTTACGTTTCAGTTGCATCGCCGACTTTAAAAGTAATCAAACACAATCATCGCCGTTCACTCGTTCTCTCTGTTCGTGTTTCGTTGTTCCAAATTTCTTTGTTTGTCTTTGAAAACTGCTTTCAATGCAATCGTTGAAACTGCAGTTACGCGATGTTCGAAACGAATATTCAAAGAAAGGAGAAAAGGTTTTTCAAACAATCAATAAATTGAGTTGTGCTCAAATGTGCAGTGAAACTTAAAAATAATCTCGTCAAGCGCTCCCCATTTCATTCATTGTGATGTGTTTTATTCGAAATTCAATTGTGTACTCAACTCAAAAAAAGCATTCACAAATGACGGGAAATTGTGATCAACGCGTTCATTTTCGCTAATCAAATGTGTGCATCGATGTTTCGCAGCGACTCCCATTGTGCGAACTGCTGGCCAAATACAACATCTTAAATATTCAACTTCCTATTCAAATAGTACGCACTACTCGCAGCGGTCATCGATTTTTCGAGAGCAAATACTGTTTATTTATATTCGATTTTTTTAATGCGCATTTCGTCGTAACTGTATCAATTTCCTATTACCATTTCATAATGATTTTTGTTTATGAGTATTTGCGTTGCTCATCTATCACTTCAATGTTTGTGTGTTTCAATGTTTGCATTAATTTCGTTGGTACAGCAATGCGGATTAATACCTTTTCTTTTTTGCGAAACAAAGTTGTCACAATTAATTCGGAATGTGTTGCAGTGAATTGTGAATGCTGACTTAAATTGCAGTGTGTGTCTCATAAATCAGTTGCATGCGTTTATATCGCACAGCTAATTTTGTTGTTGCTTGTTCGATATTTCTTCTGCTTTTGCCGTGAAAGTGTCAAAACGAAGAAAACAATAGTAATTTCAAATATAGTGCATTTCATTGGTTGACAATTAGAGAAATAAAGTGAAATATGAAATTGTTTACTAACTGAAGTAAAAAGTAAAAGTCACGGTTAGTTTAACATCGTTTTCATTGGTTTTCTGCCAACAATTTAAGCAATAAAACGCAGACATCAGTGAACCAAAGTTAGCGAATTGTTTCCCATTCTCTGATTTATTTTCGCGATAATTCAAGAAAATTGAAATTTAAAGCAGTGAAAAAGTGCTGCAAAACTTTGAAATGTAAACTTGAAACTTATTTTTGAAAAATGAGACCGAATTCAGATCGTTACACTGAAGTTACAGCAAAAGCTAACGACAGCTTCAATGTGCACTTTCACATATAAATATATGTATTTCTTAAATATTTAATATTTCAGGCATCATTTACTTACATTTCTCACTTTTCTTCTTAATTCGCAATACATTCTCAATTTATGTACATTTTAATCTTTGTAAAGATCAAATATTTTATATTCTGCACTCGTTATTGAACATGAGTCCAAATATTCAACGTTACATTACTCCGTAATTAGCAATAGTGACGTCACTGAATTTGTGCATTTGTTTCGATGCACAATTGGTATGTCAAAATTACGAATGCATTCCAAAGTTGCATAATAGACGCATAAACAAGGAAGACATGTTCTAGACACATTTCAAACACAGTGTCATTCCAGAAATAATCGAATTCTTTTAAACAACTACACAATGTCTGCAAGTTTGGATTATCAGAGAAACTGCATTTTTGTCGACATTGTGTTTATCTCAAAAAGTTTGTGTCTTTGAAAAAGCATTTTGATAACGAAAGTTACGAATATAAATCGTTTTCGCAGCACTCTGAATAGTTATCAATGCAATGTGTTCACTTGCTTTAAATGAATTATCGTTAATTTTTATGTGATTTTTTTTAGTAAAACTGTTGCGAAATGATTGCTGTCACTATCTCTTAAGAGTTTTTTGTGTTCTAACGTACATGTTATATAAAAAGCGAGCTGTTCGAAGTAAGCTTTAAATGGCGTACCTGCGATGAATTTTGCGACTACTCGAGTATAGAGAAAATTGCAGTCATGACTTTAGACAATTTATTTCTTATAATTTTCCATCATAATTACAGTTGTTTTACAAAAATTTATTGAAGAATTATAAAAAGAAGCAAATTTTAAACGGAAATTATTTTGAAAATATTTGTCTGCAAAATTTTTTTAATGCATTTTCAAAATAATTTTACCTGCGCTGGTTACGCAGAAATCGGATACTTAAAATTTAATCATGTCACACAATATTTGTCAGCTAATTTTTTTCTTGAAAACGTGTACGCGATAAATTAGCAGTTTGTTTGAAAGCAGAGTGAATTCGTTAAAAGTTATCTGAATAATTAATGTTCTTCCCAAAAAAATCGATTTTATTTGTGCTCACCTTTAACTGCGAAAAAATGAAACGGCAGCGCAACGCGATTTTCAGCGAACAAAATATTTACATTTTAAATGCAACCGCGTTTCAGTTATTTATGCTACAACAAACGAACTTTGTGAACACAAAATTATGCGAAAGCTTTTCAAAAGAAGTCCAAATTTTGCAACATGGTGTATACACAATGGATAACGAGTGTAAAATATGTCGTTGCCTTGCATTTACAATAGAATGTGCTTTTTTTGCATATTGCTTAACGACAACACTCTTCGGCTGTTTTGAATTCGATTATTTTCAAGTTTATTCAACAAACCAATTCAACAATTCAATTGACCGTTCGTTTGAAATCGAACTCGCACTTTCAAGAGCACGATCATTGATGTTTCGTGATCGCTTCATTTCGTTTTGTCTCAACTTTGGAACAACTGTAATCACATTTGATTGCATTTTTTGTCTGATCGCAAAGTTTCCTGAATGAGCACTTAATTTCTCGTGTGATTTGCAAAGTTTAACTTTGTGCTTCGTACTCAGTCATTCTTTTCTTTCAATTAAAGCAACGAATTTTTGATAAAATATTATATTATATTAGTTTAGCTCACATAGAATACATAAATTTATCACAATTTACGCTCAAAGGAGCAATTGTGCAATAAAGTCATAATTCATTGTTGTTTGTTGTTCCTGACTTTTCACTGCATTATTAGATTTTCAACGTTTAAAGAAGTGTTGCATCGAAACAAGGAATAATTACGCTGTCGGAGTTCAATATATTGTGTTCACAAAGTAAACTGTGCAAGCGATATCAGAGCGAAAGAGCCAATTTTAACTTGGGGCACATGAACTGTTCAATGTCGAATATTTATTGTGCGTGTAATATTATGCTTTATATTTATTATGGAACACGATAGAAACTAATCTGCGACTGTAAAATTTACAGTGTACACTGTATACTTAAATCCTTAGTAAAACGATAGCCTCACAAAAGTGCGTTGCTTTTTGAGCCGACAAAACCTTGAGTCTACAACATAAAGTACCACAAGTATGACAATTGTTTGACCCTGTCCCTGACAACTGTTTTTAATGAGTTAGTTGCATTGCCTGAAAGAAGAAGAAATTATGAATTAAGAAGATGTAACATACATTCACGTAATTTGAAATGTAAAAGTAATCGAAAATCAATTATCTGCGAATTCTTTGAATGAAATATGAAGTTTTACAAGTTTACGTTTTGTGAAAGCAGACATTGGCTTCGTTTACGATTGCATTGTTTTCTTGGAGTGATGTTTTTCAAAAGCAGAGTATAGGTCGTAAATTGTGGAGTTATGCGTTAAAAACTTAATAATAAAGTTGAACGAAAACAAGATTGATGAACGTTTAAGAGTTATTAGTCTTTGTTCTCTGTTTTCGAAGAAACGTCGCAAAGTGAAGCTCGTTCATTTAGTATTCGTTGTTAGAAGATCAATATTAAAACTAAAACTACAATTAATTTATTAAATTCTTGAAATAAAGACTCATATATTTTTGCTTGTCACGCGAAAAAAATTAACGTCGCATCACGATTACGGTATTATTTCATTAACTGAGATAACCGTAATCTATGTTTGCGCAAAAAAGTTGCTGCACTTTTCTTCGCTCTGCGAACAATGCATTTTTGATTACTTTCTCAGAGCACTACACAAAATAATAGACTCGGGTTTACTGTGTGTACACGAGCTACAAACATTGGCGATTGTCTGTGTCGCTTTAAATTGCACGCTTTTCAAAAATTTTCATTTATCGCTTTTTTGTGCAAACGTTACGCGAATAAAGGAAGAGAGGACGGTTTTACAACAGAATCCAAATTGCAAACAAAGTCCTGCGGGTGTTGCCTTGTTTAAACAATGCATTCAAAAGAACTTCTATCCATTGAAATTAACGCCGTTTCAACTTTGTATGTGAGACGTTCTTGTGTGCGCTCTGTGTGTACATTTTGTGAGATGCTTGCGATAAGCGACGAAACGCACACGGCAACAACCACAGCAACTCTTTAATTCATGAGTCTTATTTGTGTGGATTAAGTGTTTCGTAGAGTTGCTGATTATTGCTCGCACTTTGCATTTTTCGTACTCCTCATTGTAACAATTGTTTCCCAAAACAAACATCATTTCGCATATAAATCCGTAATTTGCGTGTTTCATTCGAGTAGATGACTTCGTTGATTACCTTTCAAAAGCATCTATGTTGTAACCTTCCACGTAAAGTTACATAATAATCGTAACGACGTTTCGTAACGAAATGTATGCACAACACACGAAATCAATCATTGAGTAATCGCTGAGAGTGAATCAAAATGTTATCAATGTTTCTGTTTCAATTCCAAATTTCAGCGCTTTCAATGAGACACAAGGGAGGCATTCCACAAATATTGTGTTACTTTCACTTTTGTCGCACACTTGTGAAGCTGTTATTTCGAAAAGGTTGTTTTCTTATTTGTTGTATTTGACGCAACTTTTCCAACGGAAATCGCGTATTTTTTCAAAAATACTTTTTAACGTTCTGCTGTTCAGTTTACTTTTCCATTTTACAATTTTTCTTTCTTTTTCTAAATTAAACAACTTTTGCGTTCACAAAATCGATTATTGCATTAAAACTTTTTATGACAGTTCGCAAATGAAAGAATTTGTGCGATGTGGTCGCTGATTATTGATAAACATGAAATGGTTGTATCTCCATCCTGGAATCGTCAGAATCACAGATATTCAAGAAATGTTTCGTTAGCAATAAATGTGTTCAAGTCAGTCTTGTTATCATTGTTAACAAAACAGTAGATTTATTCTAGGATAAAAAATGAAACATTTACGGAAGTATGCGACCTCACTCTTCTGCAAAGTGTGCGCAATTTTTAATACTCAAATATGAAATATTATTCGAGTGTGAAATTTTTGTTCTCTGTGGAAGAATATGATTAAAAATGGAATCAGTGTGCGAGAGCGTTGCATTTCAAGTGAGATAGGAAGTGAAGATTGCTTTGAATATTTGGTAACGGTTCTTAAATCATACGAAAGCCGAGTAATGTACGTGTATACATTTCAGTAAATCCAGAAGCAAACGTGCACTAATGGAGTGAGTGTTACCAAAGTTTTTCGTCTTTTTTAGCATTTCAGGAAAAAGATAAAAAAGCGAAAAGTGAAACCATATTTTACCTTTACTTAAACGAAGTGTTTGAAGTAAAAGTAGAACGTTTTTTAAAAAAGGATAAAATGATTCCATGTTTAAACTAAGCAATCAATTTGGTTCGATAGCAACACTACATCACTGTCATCGATGCAAATGCACAAAGTTTATGTTTCGACACCGAAAATAGTTCACAACAATCGCTTAACTGGCGAAGTGAGGAATCGCGTTTTCTTTATGGATGCCACGAACTCTCCTTTATTCAAAAAAGCGATGAAAAAACGTCGCTGTGAAATGTGTCGATTGCGGCATTAAGCATTAATATCGATTATGTTTTTTGTTCATCAGAGACGAGCTGAAAAAAACACAAATGGATTAAAGTTCGCTTGCTTCGCTCTCGTCAAGAAACACCCAAAATGCGTTTTTCTCATTTATTATTATTCATAAAACCAATCCTAAAATGATTGTCGTAATAAGTTTATGTAAATTATAAAATTATAGTTTGGGGAATAGTTTGCAAACTATTTGAATAAACAAGCGAAAAGCAGTGGTTCGAATGCACATTTGTGTGTCTGCAGATTGCATTCATTGCTGTAAATAAGAGTGCAAAGAAGAGGAAGAGCAGCGAACCTGGAATTAGGCCACAATTATTGCGAAAGCAAAAGTTTATGGTTTGAAGATAGAGAAATGCAGGACAAAACGCAGTTTTCGTTTATTCCCAGCAAAAGTGTGCGAATCAATGAGCAATTCGAGCAAACAATGAGCCGTGCATCGATTCAACGCAAACTACCGAAATGCAGCGAGTTTGCTGAGTAAGCTTTATGTTCCCCTCGAAATGGCTCGAAATGGGCTTCTTTTTTGCAATTTTCTCTTTTCTAGCAAACATCGCAAAACTGTGTAATCTCGCCATGCGTTACGCGCTAATATTTATAATCCGTTTGTTTCCATCATATTCGCAGCCTTCGAATTATTGTATCAGTGATACATCACTCGCGAGCATCACTTTCCAACTGCAATCATTTTTATTCGAACCTATTCCTTGTTCGATACGTTCTTTTCGCACTGCTTCTCTCGCTTCTCTTCGTCCAACGAATAATGGCTTCATTTTTTACGCATTCTTCATTTCGACAGCAATGTTCGCGTAAACAACACTCTTCGCGAATACTTCGCAATTAATTAACTGCAACAAAAGTGAAAACAAATAATTGATTTTATTTCAAACTAATGAATTATTGCAAATTTTTGTTTCATTTCTGTTCATTGCTATTTACAGTGGAGAAACAACGCGCAAAACTGATGTTGCTGCAATTTGTGTGCATTTCGAGCATCTTGTCAACATTTATATCGTTGCCACGTTTTTTGATTAATAGCTTTGCTTGTAGTTATGAAATATGAAATAATTAACAAGTATCGAGAAATGAAGCGCAGTTTGCTTTAAAAGTAATGACGCAAGAAGAGATGTTCTCGATCGTGAATTCATAGTTGTTGGCACGAAGAAAGATTTCGCAGATGCATCTGATGCTTTGCATTCATTCACATTTCGTGAGCGTTTAATAATTGAGTTAAATTGTTATATAACAAAATACACTTTTACAGGTTATTTACTCTGCTTTTATTATAAATGTTAATATTTGCGAAAAGAAATGAAAATGCAAAATATATGCTCATTAAATGTTAGAGAAACATTTTTTTGTTTTCTCGGTGAATGTTAAAAAGGAGAACAGTTTTGAAAAAGCATATTTCATTGTTATTCAAAATATTTGCAAACGAATGAATTGAATTGAAAACGCTCGACGAATGCAACAATGCACGTAGTTGCTTAACTCTTCTCACTCCTCGTTTGCCTGTGACGAGGTGTGCAAACACTGCTTTATTGTCGCCTCGGCGGATGAATGCAATGGATGTGCGGTCGGCATTCACCAACAGAGCTGCGTGTGTTGTATGCGTGCATTGCTTGCATCTGCCGTTGACTGCAGTAAGAATGAGAAAATAAGCTGTTTCTTGATGCCTGTGAAGGCGCGTGCTTTTGTTGGTATTGTTTGACCGCTGCTTTTCGAAACGGCGAAAAATAGCAAAAGCAAAGTTTTGTTGTACAAGAGTACAAACGGTGAAATGTACGCTTCTCACTGCTTCAAGTAGTATTATTATTCAAACGACGTTTTCGGTTCAAACAATTGTAAGCTTTTCTCGGACACTTATTCGCTTTTCGGAAAAGGAAACACGACGCGAAAGTATAACAGAGAAGTTCAACGCAGTGCATCGTAATGCGTTTCATATATTTGAAGCAGAGATGACACAACATTTTATAATATTCTCCCGCAAGGCTTTGTTCTGATTTTTAGCAGTATTCGAACGATCGATACCAACTTTTATTGATTTTTTGCTCTTCTATAGCGTTACACTGGAGAGCAGCAAAGAAATTGAACCTTTTACACTTTTGACCATCTGGTGGCTCAATAAGTAATTGTTTTTTGCGTTCTTTGCGCCCAAGGCTCTATTTTGATGAATAGTCAGTGGGCGGAAAGGTTTCCGGATTCTCTGTGTTGCCGCGCTCACTACAAACGATCGCAACAAACGATGGCAACCGTTCTCTGTTCTCTTCGTCTGCGAGTCGATCGCAGAAAGGCTGAACAAAGTTTAGGGAAATTTCTTCTTTATACTTAAGCCTGGCGAAACGCCTCTTTTCTGCTTTTATTTTCACTCATTTCTGAGACAACCTTTAATTACATTCTTTGCAGCCATTTTCCGAGAATATTCTTTAAAACGAATCTTTTACTCGTTTGAGAAGCGAAAAAACACTTTTCACTGCTCGTAATTGCAGTGTTAAGCAGCGAAAAGCATGCAAATTCTCAATTCTGCTCCATGTGCTCACAGACCAGCGAACGTTTTTTTCGCAAATTTTATTGATTTATTGTTCAATCCCGGCTAGAATTAAATAACAATAATTGCATTAATTCTTTTCGGGTAAAAGATCACATTTTAACAACTGCTTCAGTTTTTGCATATTTCGTGCGACCATTAATTTATTCTGTCGACTTCTAATTGCAAACTTTATGAGTTAAGTATTCGTCGATATGTATAATTTAAATTTTGCTTTTCACTTTCTTTTTTTAATATTCATTGGCACGAGTGTTTTTTAAAGTAAATTTTAAAAATAAAGTGAAATATTGTAGAAAGTGAAGTTGATAAAGTTAGTGATCTCACATTGTTCGCCGAAATGCAGCATTTTCGGTACATTTTCATAATAAATCAGTTTCGTTATAAAATGTGAAGAAAAGATGATTTCATTGTTCATAAAAGAGAGAAAATATTTCACTTTTAAAATATTTGATTTGCTAAAAATGAAGACGTAAGCAGCGCACTGTTGAGTAAAGCACACAGCTGTATGTACTGTGCACTTTATCTTAACTTTTCAGACTCTTTTCTCGAAAACGAACTTTTAATTTCTTTCTCTTTCGAAAGTTCTTTATTTGAAAAGCTTGCGATTGGCCGTATTTTGCAGTCATTGCGGTTCGCAGTTCGAACGCTGACCGTTCATTACACTTATTAAGGCTTGTGCACGCAAAACTCTTTGAAAGCTGCATTTACTGTGCGCCTCGGTTGCCACCGAAAAGTGCATTTTTATTTGTGGCCTCAGGTTTGGTCACAAACAATAATGCATCAAAGTGAACACTGGCTAACGAAACGAAACTAAAGCCACCGAATGTGTTCAACATACAGCAGCTGCTTTGTCTTTTGTTTCGGTCGTTAAGTTTCGGTCACAACTCTTCGTTTATTCGTTTGCGATTTCATTTTTGAGAGCGTTTTTTGTGAGCACAGCTTCGTTTGCGAAAATCGATGGACGCACACAAGCATCGCTCGATTCGCAGTTTCCAGCGCACCATTTCATTGCAAAAATTAATGCTTAATTGAATTCAGCGATGAAAATGTTGTTTTTAATTTTCTTTTTCTGCGTTTGCGGTCATATTTAATTTGGTTCGCGTTAAACGCTTCGAACGCAGCCAAAGTACCTTAAATGCACCTTCGAATGCGATGCGACACAAGCTGCTAATTCTACAGACACGATCATCTAAATGCATCCAAATACACTGTACCAGCTTCGAACGCAACGAAGAAAAAATGATTTTCTTTATTTTTGCGTTTCGCGAAATTCGGTGAAACGCATTCATTTTCACGAAAAGCTCAAGTGAAAGACATACATTTAAGCTGCCGATCTTCGATAACTACGAACATTGCCGCTTTTTACATTCACTCGTGTTGTGAAACGCTTGCAACATAAATTTCGGTCAATTTCCACACCCAAACAGAGATGAGTTTATAACACCGCTTTTATTTGATACTCGCCATTCACGCTTTGAAAAATGAGAATTCGTAATTATTAATGAACTCGATGCTTTCAAGAATTTCTCGAATTTTGGCTGCAAAATTTTAATTGCAAGATGTACTCGATTACTTAGCGAACAATAAGTTTGTTGAATGATTGCCGCGCAATTTAATTACTGCCAATGTGTTCATTAAAAATTTAAGAGAACTGCAATAAACTTATGAATAATTGACGAGAATTTAAGAAATTGATAAAAGTGTGGATTACGCAAAAACAAAATACACGTACATATGAATATGTGCATATCTGCTTGTACATGCATGTATGTGTATGCGTGATGCAAACAAACGTTTTGAAAAGGTTTGCGATTGTGTCTGACAATTGTGAACGAGAACGCAGTTTAGGACATTTCAGTGACTGTGAGTTGTGAATGCTTTCAATGCACGAATCGATGTAACACTTGTTTCGTTGCACCGAAAATACATTTAAAACAATCGATAAATGGAAACATTCACACAGACGACTGCGGAATGCAATGCATTTCCCTAATAAATAATTAACGCAATGCAAATTACAGGCAATTATTGTTATATTTCATGCAAATTCGACTTTCATACTATTACATTGCGTGTCGATTCTTGTTTCGCACAGATTTCGTTCTTACTTTAAACACACACACAACTCACTTTGCTGTTCAATATTCAACAAATGAAAACAAGTGTAAAATCTGGTGTAAATGATATCTGCGAAAAACAGAGATTGATGCTTCTCGCAATGAAGTGATTATCATTTTGTTTGGTGAGAGGTATTGTTCATTTTCAACAATAATTTTCTTTTCGTTCTCAGCGAACAGCAGAAGAAGAATGTTGCACACGGTTACAACTGAAAGCTAAAATTGATTGCACAATGATTCGCTATGAAGTAACCAGGTTCATTTCCGCCTCTATTTCGGTTCATACAACTAAAACAGTAATGAATCATTGCTAATTAACGATTCCGTATAATGCAGCGACTAACAAAATTGATTAAGTGAACAGCAACAGCTTTGGATAAAATGAATTTCTAACGCGCATCACATATCAATAAGAATACATCGCTTTCCTGAAAAGATCACACTTTTGTCCAAAGCTGTATATTTCAATATTGTCAGTGTCACGTTTTACTTGTTTCCAACAAACATTTATCGCCTTAATTATCACATTTCTCAATTCAAAGAATCGATGAAAATATGATAAATAATATTTGATTATTGAGTCAACAGTCGAAATAAATCTCAACTCCAAATTTAATAGAATTGTGTTTTTTTCAAACTTGAATATGCATTTCGAAAGGGTTGTGTTTCGTGAGACCACCAGGATCGATATGTCTTTCAAATGTCTTCTATATGTCACTAGCTAAGAAAAAAGTGCATCACAATATATTTGCATTTTATTAATGAGTGAAAGTTGGTAATTTATTGCTGCGATGTATCCAAATTGCGTCCAGAATGCATAATAAAAAGGTGAACTTTTTGTAAAAGTGATAGATATTCACTCGAAAATGAAAGACAAAAATTTGTCCAAAAAGAGTACCGAAAACGCGAAATGCAAATATTTCAGATGTGATCACCTGTGCTTCGACGAATGAAACACAGTTAATATTATCGTGTACCAAAATCGCAAAAAAGTCTTTGGATTGTTGACAAATTAGTTTCTCATTCGTGCAACGATAAAATCAGTGCTCGCAGAGAAGATGCAGCGAATGAGAACAGAATTCACAGATTCTCGTCGCATCTTCGCTCGTTTGAACACTGCGCTCATTCGTTTCGCAGTCTGTCTTGCTCGTCAATTTTAATTGCTTTTTAGAACAGTTGAAATTCGAGATTGAATTTCAAATGGTTTCCTGTTTACACAAACCAGTGCAACGAATGTTCACTGAATTATTATCTTTTGATTCACTCATTGTTTTGTGTTGATTGATTGCCAACTTATTGTTTTCTCGCTGCGATTTTATCACGAAAACGCTTCTCAAACTCTATGCATACACAATACGTGCAAATCATTTGCAATTTGCTTTCATTGCAAGATATTTCACAACTGCTGAAAGTTAAACTCAAGCTGTACTGTGAATTGTGAAACAAGATGAGCAAAGAATTACAAAACTCAATTACGCAAAAGAAACTGAATGTCAGTCTCAGTTGCCGTTTTTTTCAGTAACATTTTGATTGTTTCAAAGACAGCGTGAAAAGCGGCAATTCTTGAGTCGCAGCAAAAAGCGCACACCAATCGAACATACAAAATTAAACCTTCTTCTCGGTTGTCTGATTTTGTTTGCAAGCGAACTCTTTTCTCGGCGACAATGAAGCTTCTTTTTTGCGACCTTTTTAACGACAAACTTAATTTAAAACATTGATTAACCTCATTTTCTCTGCTCAAATTCGTTTTTCAAAATAAAATTAAATTATGTTCGAACGTTCGTTATTCATAAATGCATTTATCGACAAATATTTCAGAAATTAATACGCGGTATAATGCGTTAATTGAATATGCATCAGAACGCATTATTAATCCAAAAATGTATATATACATTACTTCCTACATGCAATATTACAATATTCCTTCAAAATTTCTTCTAATTTAAGAAAGCTCGTAAGTATTGTTATTCTCCGCCTTCTGAAATTAGAATCTTTGTTTTCAAAATCTCTTAATTAGTAATCACTGTGAACGTGAAACTCCTCTTTATTTGAAAGCTTCGCTGAATTTGGTACACACTAAATTATCGTTCAAGATAATTATCAGCGAATATAAAAATGATTTCAACGGTCGACAAGTAATCATAAAATATGAATTTCTGACAGTGACGTGCATTCGGGTCACAAAGATACAACGAACAATGTTCACAATGTTGCTGCAATGAAAATTGAAATTATTTCAACAGTCACACAATGAATGGACGATGAATTATTTATTTCGCAATCAATTTCATTCAATTTTACATTTTTCTTTTTCCGCTAACAAAAGAACGAAAACTGCCTTTTTGCTATATATAAATAGAAAAAGAAGATGAAAATTGGAAAACTTTGACGTTTAGCAATGCAAACTAAAAGAAATAACCAATTTTCCGCATTTTGATTTCAATTCTCATGTAAATTGGATCGCAACGTTTTCAATGAATGTTGGAATAAAAATGTGACCAAAAAATGAGATTTCATCTCTCATTGGAGAGCAGTTGTTTTTCGACGCAACTTTGTTGTTTGTGAATGCAAGTGATCAGCAAACAATTGGCGAACAATTAAATGAATTAGAAGTGCTCGGTTTGTTGTGAGAACGGTTCTCGACGTTACGTACACAAGTGTTCTGTCAAATAAACACTCACTGAGAACATTAATTTTTGTTTGAGTTTAAGACGAACTCAGTGAACACTGTACACTCCTTTCAGCAATTCTTTTGACACTCAAAACTTAATCGAAAAGCGAAGTACCTACAAATTTATTAAACACTGTCAAAATAGTATTCCATTGTTGTCGCGACAGAAACACGAAAATTTCTTGTTGACTTCAGTTGTACAACAAAAAGCGACTGTAATTTATTACACTATTATCAGATTTGCGTATTCACAAATAAATAAAGAACATGAATGCCGCTGTTTGCGTTTAAAAGTAAATGCAATAATGCGGTGACGAGCAAAACAACGATCGCTGCAATCGTTTCAATCACGTAATGACAGCGAAAAAAAGCAACAAATTTGCAAAACAGTGTTCCAAGCGATGAATGTTTGCCAAAATTGGTGACATAATTAACGACGCATTGACGGTGTTCGCCTGGCTCCGTTGACATGTGCACAGCGAACTGGCATTTGCAAGCCATGCTGCTGTAGACAAATGAACAGTTTTACGAGTTTTACGACGTTTTAACAGAGAAAAAACAAAGCAATGAACGAAAGGTATTTATTGGCGTTCTTCAGACGTGCACTAAAATCTGCAATTTGTTTGTCAACGTTTGTTTACAGCTTTGAATACTTTTTTGACATTTCGACGTTTAATTACAACGTAATCTTAGTGAAAGTCGGCACTGCTGTATGTCTTCAAACATCTATAATTTTGAAGAGGCCCTCGAAAACAACAAATCAGATGCCAAGATTACATCACACAATTCTGATTGCTGCTTTTCGGACAACTATTTTCATTCGCTTCTCTTTCCACCAAACACACCTATATTTTCAACTTTTATTACATTTATTATTGCAAATGATTGTATTTAAATTCTTATAAACCATAATTTGCAATAATTTCCGTTCGTGTCTGTCGGCTTTGAACTGAATTACTTTGTTTCGTTCACATCTCATCTGCAAACAGCAAAGAATGCAGTCGAAATGAAATAAAAATCGATACTAATTGAAGAGATTAAGTGCACAATGCAAACACAGAAACAGTGCAACTCATCGCAACGAAATCAAAATTACTGTTTCCGCGATGTCTCCCTCTTTGTCTCCGAACATTGCGAATCATGAAAACTGCTCTTTCATTAAAACAAGGCGAACATTTTTCAGCGACAAAATGCAATGTTCACTGTCCAACGAATTGTTGATGAAATGAAACAGTTCTTCGCCGAAGGCATACAATGTACAATGTCGACTGTGTGCAATTGTGCAATTTGTTGGCCTCCGATACAACAGCAGTTCTTGCATACATTTCAAGTAACTCTGTTTAACGGATAAGTTTTGGTAGCACACAACGAAGTGCGTTTTCGAACATATTTACCTCAATCAGTATCCCAGCGACGCTCTGTTCTGCAAATGTTTTCACGCTCTCCGCAATTGTTTCACTCCGCGTCCTGTACTTACACCACCGATGTTCTGCTGTATCTCACTGACTCAGTGCTTCCAAGCGCCCATTAAAAATGAATTTCACGTTCAACTCTAAAATTATTATTCTCAAAAGTGCTGTTTTTTGAATGCAATAACAAAAGAAACAATTGCATATTTCGAGTGATTCTCGGTACTGCTACTGATTTAAAACGGACGTCGAGGTGCGCTTTATATGTGCTCTATAATTTAGGCGCTCGGTATTCATTCCGTAGCAGTTTGTACAAACATCGTCTTCCACTAATAACTTAACTCGAAGAATAAATCATGTTTCGAAGTAACATTTTAAAAATGTGTGTTTTATTTTTAAAACTTTGATAAAATCACAGATACAAAGTATTTAAAAACTATAACTACAATTGGCGTCGTCTTTTATTAAAAACGGGACTTTGGCTCACATTTGCCTTGTGTTGAAACAGTGATGAAACAATTATAATTACAAAAATTACAGTTGTGTTCGAATGTGTGCTCACGGTTTGCTGGTAATATACAAATTGAAACGAATCGCGTACAATTCTTTTCCGGTTCGATTATTTAATAACTAAAAGTTGTGAGAAGCAAAGCGAGTTACGGTTGACCAGCAACGAGTTGTGATAATATCCGTGCTTTTTATCCTTTTTATGAAAGCGTGAAAAAGAGATACGGAACGAATCAGGTTTGGCATTAAAATGGGAGGATAAAAATGTGTGTTACAATTTGAGTCGCGAAACGAAATCATTATTTTGCATTGCAACTAATTAACTTCTTAAGAATGTACTTCACACTTTCAATTCATTTGTAATATAAACTTTACTTTTAGTGTCAAAATGAGAAATACATAAGAAAATGAGTGACTTAGCATCGAGGAATGTATCAACAGGTAACAGATCACAGTTCTGTAGTTGGAGTCAATTTAAATACACAAGGCATACCTTCGTCCAGTGTGGCGTAAATACTTTCTCTGATTCCGGGCACAGGAGTGATTTCGTACGGATTGCTCAGGTTATTCATTGGAGAAGACTCGAAGTTTCCAGTGTTTCGAACTACTATACAGTCTGGTCTCGAATATTGGTACTCGAGATCATTGATTCTTCTGTTGTTGGTAAAGCCGAACACTTTTCTATTGTTATTCACAGGTTCGACGAATTTGCTCGGATAATGACTTTTGCCACTCGTGCCTTTAATGAGGACAGTTAATCGCGTTCTGCACGTGATGCAGCAAATAATAATCACACCGAACACTATCAAAAAAGCAATGATCACTGCGATGACGATTGGTGCCATTGATTCCACTTCGAAGCATCCTATATCATCAGCGTCCAAATCTATTAACAGTTTTTCTCTCAAAGGCGGAGGATTGGCACACTTAACATCGATAACACGTAACGCGTACGATCTAATTGTTAGAAAACTCGACGGTGAATGACTATCGCCCGATTTATTTGGCGGTAATTGGCGAAGAGCTTCGGGCAACAGAGAGTCGAAACTTATTTCTACACGTTTCTTTCTTTGCATATTGTGTACATTTGAGAGACTTTGTTCTGTGGACAACTCGACTGTACTCTGATTTTTATACCCTATAATCAGTTTTCGAATCCATTGTAGACTACAATTACATATGAACGGATTGTCGCGAACATCCAAAATGTCAACCTGATTTCCAATTGATTCAAATTTTGGATCAAGTGTGGATAAGGCGTTTCCACGAAGACTTAAGTATCGCAAATTTGTTAAGAAATTGAATACATCTGCATCCAGAAACTTCAAGTTCGGATTGTAGGACAATTCAAGTCTCTGCAGTTGATCAATATTTACAAATGCAAACGGATCTATTCTCTGTAAAATTACATACAACTTAAAAGTAATCAATTAAATCATAGCTTACGGTAAGCAACGAACACCGACTGACGTCTAAACTTTTCAGACTTTTTAATGAACTAAACGCTTTTGAATTAATCTTCTCGAAAGGATTTTGTCCGATTTGAAGCACTTGCAGACTTGACACATCGTTCAATGAATCCTTTGGTATTTCCTGGAAAAAGGAGACATGAAAACATTCTTCTTTGTCAGAAGCATACAACAAACCTCGAATTTATTTGCTTGAATTCTTAAAATTAACAGTGACGAAAGTCCGTTCAGTGCTCCGCGTTCAATAAATCGAAGAGAGCATCCATCCAACAGCAACTCTTCCAAAGACCAAAAAGCAGGAGAAGATCTAGTTTGCCTCGTGTGACTATTAGTGTCAGATGAGGAACTCTCGATTCCAGACCAAAACGGAGAGCTGCGCTTTGCAATGCCATTTAGGCGATTCAATCCGAGATCGAGGCGCTTTAAATTTGGCAAGAAACGTGGAGAAAGTGCGGGTAATGAAAAGACGTGAATCGATGAACCATTTCTGACATTAATTGTGTGATCACTTGGTTCGTTACCCAAACGATTATCGCGGAGGTTCAGATATCTAAGCTTTGATAAGCCTTCGAATGCGTTTGCATCCAAAAATGTGATTTCGTTTCGCGTCAAATCCAAAGTTTCAAGCTTCGAAAGATGCTTAAACACCGAATCGCTTATATTATTTATGAGGTTATCGTTTATCTGAAGTGTTTCCAGAGAATGGAGACCACTCAGTGTTTGATTCGTCAGCGAACTGATCGCGTTTCTCTCCAGTTTCAATACCTGCACAAACAGCAACCGTTCACTCGTGCCGTGAATAAGAGCCAAGAGTCGCATGCAATCGCAGCAATCACATTTAAATTAATAAGCAATCGTTGTTGCCTAACTGCACAAGTGATCACTCATTACTAACTATACTCTTGTCATCATTCAAAAGCATCAAAGTTCAGTATTTTCTTGAAACAAATCAGAAGCATTCATTATTTACTGTCACTTTCACTTTAATTGCCAGCTATAAACGAGTTTCACGTATGCTTTCTGTTTGTAATGTATTTATTCAAAAAATTACTGAAACAGTGGTCAACATAAAAACTACGATTAAAATAACTGCTTGCAGATAATCGAAAACTGTTTTGCGGTCACAGTATGAAAAACTAACCTTAAGTTTGTGTTGACTAGCGAATGCGTTGTCCTCAATTGTTGTCAAATTATTACCAGACATGTCGACAACTTCTAGATTCTGGTACACTTCGAATGACGATCGACGAATACGACGAATTTGATTGTCAATCAGTAGCAGTTTGCGAATATTTGGATTCAGCGTATGTGGAATAACTCCTAGATTGCTGTTCTTACAACGTACTTCCAAAGCAGTGTCGTTACAAATGCATTGTTGAGGACAGAATGCTGCCACAAATACACCAGACATCTGTTCGCTGTGCGACACTTTCCTCAATAAAATGAGAAAATCGTTACGAATGTTGAACAGAAGAATTAATCGAATAAAAAGATTTAAGGTCAATTCTCTTTTCCTTTTTCGCATCATTTAAACTTTCACAATTTTTCAGTCTCCGTTTGTTTCTTCGTTAAATATTTAAGAACGAACCGACTTTCATTCCACTCTTCTATTGATTAGAAGATAAATTAAATTTCAAGTAGTTTACGTTAAGTGCGTAAATAGAGAACACCACAAAACAAAATAGCATTTTTCATCGTACTACACAAGTCGTCAAAAATTTGAATATTTCTATCGTCGGTGAAATTGATTGCAAATCTCGAACATTTTAAAGTAAAGATAAAAAAAGTGCGAAAAATTCTGCCATAAAATAACGTATTTACATTCCGACATTAAATTACACATTAAAAAAGAAGGTTTGATGTCGACTGTTCAATGGCATTCGTTCACAACAGAAATGACTGAAAGCACAACACGAATGTGTTCACAAGAGTTCGCAGTGTCAGTGTTCGTGAAGTGGCGAACAGTAACAGTGGAGAAACATCGGTGAACTGTTGTCAGCAGTGACTGCGACGCACACGACGCACTGAACGCACAGCTCGGTTATGGCAAAGCTCACACTGCTTGCACTTCACTCGCGCTGCTAACACATCGAAACGCAATCGATTTTGCATCGATTGTAGGCGTGCCTTCTTTCGAATA
>NCKV01000112.1:0-26883 GCA_003675905.2 Leptotrombidium deliense
GTCAATAAATCACACCATTTCAAAAGTAAATTGTAAAAGTTTTAACCAAAAATTGTGAACATGGAAACTGAGTATACTGACAAATAAATATACATCAATTTGTTCCTTCAATTGTACACTACATGTATCCATGTGTTTTCTGTTCAACAAAAAGTCCAACTAAACATTATCATTTGTCGAATTTTTCCAAAAACATATTTGATAAAATTCTCGATTTTTCATACTTAAGTTTTACTAGGATCTAAGGATCTGTTTCTAAGGATAACATGTTCATTTGCAGAAGTACTCGTAAAAATTTTTCGTTTAATTTTGTTGCGTCTCAATATTGAGAGTCCTTCGAACGATTATCATCATGAAACTGAATACTCGTGGAAATGACTGTTTACAAAAAAAAACTAAATAGTCTGATAATCAAGAATACTAGAAATTCCAGATTCAAACGCTTTTTCTTATTAACTAAGGTTTTGTAATGCTGTTGATAAAAAGTCGTTTCGTAACTATAATCGTTATTTACAGGTGGCTTTAGAGGCTCAATTGTAAATGCTTCGTGAGGATTATTTTGTTAAAATTTGCATCCTTACTGTTCGATATATAAAAAACATATTGCTGAATTGAATCAAGCAGTTTTAACTTTTTCTACTACGTCTGCAAAAGCGATAGCGTTTAATCAAGTTAATTGTCATACCCAATCTAACATGAATTGATCCTATTAAGCATTTACTGGACCATCAACCAGCATTGATATGTAAACTAAATTGCAAAACTTCAATAATAATATAAAATATGCACGGCGATCGAAAATAAAACAAAGCTGCCATTTAATTTCACGTTGCTTTCATAGTAAGTTACGTTTAATAGCTTGTTAATAACAACCATGTATAATTATGTAGTTGTTGAATATTATTTAAATTTTATCTCAAAAATACGACAACTGAAACAAACTCACAGAATAACTCACAGAATTTACTGTATACAATACAATGAATTAAAATTGACAATGAACTTCAGTAACCGTTGTTTATTCATGTGAAATCCAATTTTAATGACGATTTACGGAAACGAAGAACACTTTTTCATTGACATTAACAACTTTAGCTGTAACATGCGAATGAAAACTACTTGTCAATTGTTTTTGTGAAAAATGCAAAATTCAGTTCAGTTTTGTTTGCGTTCCATTAACTCCGATATTCAGGGTGCATTTGAATGTTGTCCTTAATTTAATGCAATTATCAATTCACAACTCGATCAATTCTATTCTCTTTGTGTGCACTTGAATTTTTTGTGTAAACTCGATCAGGAAATAGAAGCAAATAAATAACAAAAAAACCTTAGATTAGATACAACTCACACAAACCAACGATAATTGCGTCAGCCTTTGGTAACTGATAATTTAACAGCGAATCAAGTGTGTCGTTTATTTTCCAGAGAAAAATTATTTGAGATATAACATTTAACGATAAGTTTGTATAGATGTAGCAAACGACGAAAAAAAACTTGAACTTTGTTCCGGATTACCAACTTTAACTCTATAAACAAATTTAATTAATGTCAATCATTTCTAATATGATTATGTGTGCTTTTCATTAAATAAAAACATAGAAGTTTCGAACAACGAAAGTTTGCAAAGTGATACTATAAAAATACTTGGAAACCACTTTAAAGATTACACGTAATTCATAACTTCAATTGAATTATTGTTAAATCATCTCTAACAGTAAGAAAGTTTTATCTCACTTGAAAATATTGGAAAATTACTCAATATTAAAATACACACTCAATTTATTTTAAACTTTTTCTATTCTTCAAACTCTATTTTATCTTTGCTCTGTTGATATTTTACGTCTTTCCGGTGTAAACAAGTGCGTCAAATAAATTAAATTTTGTGCAACTTGTTAAAACAAATTCTATGGTTAATGAACTAGGAAGTAAAGTTTATTGATTGAGTTGACAATGATGAATAATTTTAAATATTTGAAACACATTTGAAAGTAAAACGAAGATCGCTCGAAGAAATTGAAGTGAAGTGTGTGCATGATACAGAGTGTCGCTAGTTGTTGATATTGCAAACTTTTTGAATGATTTCTTTATTTTTAGAACATTTTACGAGTGCTGCTTCTCGTTGAGAAAGATGAGGATTGTGTTTAACTGCCACAGCGACACATTCACAAATAAACACAAGATCTGTTCTCTAAATAATTGTAAATATGTTTTGCAAATTTTGAAACTTTGTTTATCGTCTTGTAACAGTGTGTTGAATGAATGATTGTGAAAACGAGTGAAATTCAAGTGTTGAACCATAACTATCGGTGAGTGAATACTTGAATCGTTGTTTTCAGAGAGAAAAATGCAATATTTAATTAGCAGATAACGAATATGATTGCCTGTTGTCGCAGCTTATTTTGGTTCGTGGCATTGTTTTTGTTCGCATATCCGTTGGCGATTGTGTTCGCAGTGATTTACATTCTATTTCAACCTCTTCAAGAGTGCTGCTCGTCGACGACTACATTTGTCCAGTATTTATTGAAGATAGCACAGTTGCCAATAACGTGCACACGAAAAATGATTAAACAGGATCCGGTGTGCCACTGACAATGAAACTCACTCAAACTCACTTCTTGAGTGAAGATAAAACTTTCCACGTTTCATTACACGTCGTCTGGAAAGAAAAGTGCGTCGTTTGGTCTAAATTTAATGCTTCAAAATTACACATATCATTCCATCGTTTATTTATTGTGTAATGTATTGTAGTTGTTATGAGATATGAATTATGGAATGTAAATTAAATGAATAATAAATAATGGTTTAACTAGCGGATTGTCGACGAATCATTTTCGCACTTTTCTCAAATACAGAGCACACAGAGTAAAACGTAGGGAAAGAAGGGCTTGGTTCTAATATTAGAGTAACTTGTCCTTTATCCAAAAATAAACGCAAAGAGCTCATTTCTCACAACTATGGATGAAACTCGGAATCGTTGCTGCAAAACACTGAAATGACTCGCGTTTTGTTATACACAGTGCACAAGTATGCATCTACTCTAGTCTTTGCAACTGTGTCAAAGTGAACAAATTCATTTCTATGCTATTCACGTGTGTTTGTCAATTGTGTAGTTAATTAAGGATGTGGAAGCTCGCTCCAGTCTTCTTGGAAGCAGCTGCCATCAGGTAAACGCTAATTAATATCAACAAGCCATTAATTTCGTTGCACCGTTAGACAGGGAAATTTGCACGGAACTCGACAAGGAAGTAATCCAACGCTCTACGATTCACACGGAAATCCATTTCACTTCGCACACAATCCCACAGCATCGACACGACTGTCTGGGACAGAGTCATCACCTTTAACACAGTGTATTTGGACATTTTTTTGGTTGGCTCTTTTAATTTGTGTCGCTTATCCTGTCGGAGTATTTGCCTGTGAACTTTACGTCTTCTTCTCTCCTCTGTGTGTTTTGTGTCCAAAGTTAGAATCTTTTGTTAACTTTTTCTTCAAAGCGTCACAATTGCCGTCAATTTGTACGCGAAACATGATCAACGCAAAACCGGTGATCACAATGTAATGCAATGTAATGTAATCTTAATTCCTTTTTTAATTTCAAACTTTAATGCAATTTCAACAGCGAAATGCGTCGCAATTCGAGATAACATCGTTCTGTAAATATTTTAATACTGCATTTGCATTCATTTTCATTATTTAGTAATTCAAGTTGTTGAAGTCAGAAAATTTAACCAAAATTAAGAGATAGTAATAAAGAAAAGTCAATTCTCATTCATAACAATTTATCGATTACTATCTTCGCTCACAACACAATTGATCAATTACAATGTTTCTTTTTTGTTTTTCTTTCGAATTACATACAATACGCGAATTACGTGAGAATTTAATTTATCGATTTATTTTTATCAATTTTGAGGCGAATGTTTCATTTCCTTTTTTTGAAACGTCACTTATTAATTTTAGTGTGAGAAACATTCGAATGCTGAATTGACATCACATCACGTATCGCGTTGTGAGTTTGATACTGAACACCTTAATTTATGAGTTATTATTGAGCAGAAAAGACAAAGTCAAGAGTAAAACTAAATAGTTGGCAACTGTTTGTAACAAAAATGCTCGTTTTTTATGTAAAATTCGTAAACACGAAAATAAAGACGAAACAAAATTAAAAACTGCGATTGTTCTCAATTATTAATTAAAGTTGAAGTGTTTACACTCTGGAAGCGTCAGTAATTTTAATAAATATTACAGATAGTAATTATGCAAGAGTGATTAGAAAGAATAATGATAGTGAATATTTGACATGTTCGTTATGAAATCACATTTTTAGAGGCATTAAAGCGAACAGAGATTAACTCATAAAAAGAGAGCTGCACTAATTAAGACTTGTAATGAAAAATATTTGGCTCTTTTTGCTATAAATTCGTTTTTTAAAACGTGAGCAGTTAAAAGTGTAATAAAGCTGGAAATAGTTTTGCAGCTGACAAGACATGTCTGCGTGTGTATCACATTATTCACCATAAATTCGTTTCCCGCGGAACCGGGGAGACACGAATTCTTCTGAAACCGTCCACATCGTGTAATTCATTTGACATGAATTTGACAATCACTGTTTTCTCGCCCGATTGCTTCGCTGTCAGTGAGAACGAAACGTGAGCTTCCATTTTCGGGCGAACACTACAATTGATTCAGTCATTCAAATAATAATAATGTAAAGCGTAAACATTGATACATACTCTGCAACTTTAATGCGCAGCGGTTTTCCCAAACCTGGACCCTCGACTGTGAAGTAAGCACCAGTCAATGTTTTTGGCAGTGGATTTACAAAATATGCATAACAACGGAATAGACGACCTTCGATTATGTCGTCATCGACCTGAAAACACGAGGGTGAAAAAATCATCTCGAGTAAACAACATACCTCGACCGTAATATCCGGCATTCTAACTCTGAAGTCATCGTTGGCAAAAAATTGATAATCAGTTTCGACAACAGTCGCGATCACAGAGATTATGAATGAATTTTGATCAATTAAGTATTTGCTGTAATCTGCGTAAGTCACTGTCAACGACAATTCATCGGCTGAAATAAATTAAACCAAATCATTAGTACAAGTGTTCACATTCGAGTATATTAATGGTGCACATTAATTAAACTGAAATTATGTAACTTTAAATATCATTGTAATTGAATATGATTTCGCTTTTAATAAAATTTAACCTGTGTTTGGGGCGACTTTAATTTGAAGTCTTTCCTTCTTGATGACTCTGTGTGTGACTCCTGTGTAAAGCGTGCTTCTCACTCCAATTACACTGTGAATCGTGTAAACTTTTCCACTTTTGTTGGATATTTTTAAACGCACCTTTAAGAATAATAAAATGTAACAATTTGAATGCATGCATTCGAGCAGTAATGCAAACAATGAATGCATACAGTGAATGGTTGTCCTATGAGGATGTCGTCGAGAAGTATTAATTCAAATTTTACGTCATCAAAAGTAGTGTTCAGATAGAGACGTGCAAACATGTCTTTACACAGTCGAAGTGCTTTCAGCATCACTTGTCGCTCCATTTGCGTCTCTTCGTGTTCTTTGTAACTTGAAGTGATGTCCATTCGCTTTGTACCACCAACACTTTTCGTTGAAATATTTTGCCCAATTCTGTGGATAAGACAGAAAAATAAAACCGTAAATTGAAACGCAAAAGAATCGAGTGTAATTCTTACGCTGCAGTTTTGCTGCCAATCAGTTTAAAGTTGTCCTCATCTTTTTTCAGCCAAAATACTTCGTCTGCGTTTACCTCAGCGAACACAAATTTTCCGTCGTATGACTTAAGTACATCTCCTCTGCGAACAGCTTCAACACTTGTTGGTCCAACTCTATACAATCCTTCCGATGCTTCTTGAGGTGTCGAATCAATTACTTGCCAACCATCGTAAACACCTGTTAACGAAAGGTCAGGTCTAGTCATCCATGCTTCAGTCCACGAGTGAAAATTCCAAATAGAATCAGTATTTTCTTCATTGATTGGGGATCCATCTTCATCAAAAATTCTGTCGACTGTTAGACTTCCGTGAGTGTCGTGGGCAGAATAATAGTTCGTGATAGCACGTGCTGGTATTCCAAGAGAGCGACAAACTGCAATGCACATAAATTTACAAAGTGTGAAAGTGATTGTAATCACTGGTATATACCGGTAGTTAACACTCCAGAATAAACCCAACATTGTCCAAACTTGACTGGCTTTTTAGTAGCGTAATACTGCTGCAAAATAAGAACACTTCCGGACCAATAACTGGGTGGCTTTCCTCTTGAAAAGTTTCCAGTCCAATTGCCAACAACGACACCGTCGTCGTCGGAATCGTTTACGACTTGTGACAAGTGACGGCACACTTTGATGGGATCGGATCTCTCCGTAACATTCAATCTGCCAACCTTTGACAGTAAATACATCGTACATTCCAACACATCCGTTTGAAACTAGACGTTATATTTTTTAGTTTAAATAAATAAATGAACTATTAATCAATTATTTACTTGGCCATAGTTCCAAGGTGTTGGTCTCATTAAATTTGCCGTTCCTCTCCAAATTAATCCGCTTTCGTTTAAAACGTATTCATTTCGTTCATCTCTGTTGTGCATGTAACACGGATCCACTGTTTAAGTGCAGTGTTTATGTTAAAAGTAATCGAAGTGAACAAACCTCTGGACCAGGCGTTGAATAGTATATAAATTGGTTCTTTTGCAACATATTTAACAACAGTTAAATTATTATTTCTTCCTCTAGACTTGACATCGATTTGTAGACTCCATTCGGCAACAATTGCATTCGCAGCGCTTATTACTTCAACATCGACAATGTTTCGTTCAATGTCGACTATGTTTGAGATCCAAGAATCTTGCATCGAACTCAACGTGTTCAAAAATGATGAGTTTATAGTGTCGTCGTTAACCGGTAAAACGATCTCACTTCTTTCGGCGTAATTCACTTTTCTGACATCTAATCAATCAAAACGTTGAAAAAGTTGGATTTTAAAACTACTTAATTGATCATTTCGTCTGCTATTATTTTTTAACTGTTTCATTTGAAAAATGTTGCGGTTGTTTAAAAGATGGAAATTATAATTTTTTAACTTTATTGAAAACGAACTAACGTTTGACCCGAAGTAAAATTGTTTCGTTCATCTTCCGGATGAAAACTTCAAATAAATTATATTTTTATTTTATTAATTAATGTTTGCGTTTTGCTTTTTGTGATTTACTGAAAATTGAGAATTTTCAGTTCACTCGGAAAACGAATAAAGTAAAAATAAATATTTAAACGTTTCTCATGTTTGCTGCAACAACATTAGCATACCTTTAACTCTGAATGTTAAATTAATAACGTGTTCTCCGCGTCTGAAATTCTTGTAAAAAGTGATTCGCAGACGAAATGGTGATCCTCGTCTAACGACCAGACGTGCATTTCTGATGTTTCTGGTAACTTCATACTTTTCGGTTCTGTGTTTCAAAGTGTTCTCTTCAATAAGAAAATCGATTCGTTGCACAGCCTGAGCTGTCGGATCAGTGATGTACGGCGTTCTGTCTCTTGAATCATCGTCTTCAAAAATAAACAAATCATTGTTTGCTGCAACAACATAACGATTTCATGCACTTACGTCGATTGCTGTTGATTCGTGATCGAAAGCAAGTCGAACACCGAGTGCCCATTCTGTACATTTAATTAATTAACTGTTTTCATTTACTTAACAAATGACACGATAATAACAATTAACGAAATTTATTCGAATTTTAGAACAATCATATGCATCTATTATGCAGAGAAAACATTCGAATAGCCCGTTCGAAGTGCTGCTAAAATACAAACGATGTCAGGGACGAGAAATCACGTTAACTGCAGCTTTGTCCACAAAAATCTGCAAAGGATCCGTTTAGGCGAGTAAACGAGTCCTTGGTTCTTACAAATGTTCTACACACCTCTATTCGGATGTATCGCCTTCCGTTTTTCAGATTCTTTTTTTGGTTAATTACACAAGACACACCAACACTTGTGTGTCGTCTTTGCGATGTGGGAGATTTCTGAAGGCAGTCCTCGCAATGTTTTTATTTTAAATCATTGTCTTAATGAAATAATAGCACAAACTTTTTCTTCATTAGTGATACAACATCACCAATTTATTTGCGTTAGTTATTCGCAAAATATTTCGTCTTAAATTGAATGCGAATGTTGAGACGAATAATTGTGATTATGAGAAATAGAATTGAATTCAATTGATGTATGCAATTTAGTTTGGATACATCAAATTTAATGCATTTTATTGTTTCCTCTCTTTAATTGTGACAAATCTTGAAATTTCGCAGTTTTCCTTTTACCAAACGATACATGCAATATTTGTGTATTTGTTTGTTTTCTCGATTTTTGTGATTTCTTATTTAATCGAGAAATGAATGTAATCGAAATTTAATAATAATGTGTAAATATATGTAATATGTATTAAAACGTGAATAAATAATGGAAAAGAATTGGAAGAAGCACATTGAAGTGCAATTCAAGGCAGTCGAGTCCGTGATCACTGATAAATCCTTATAAGATTCGAATAAATGTTATTTACAGTTAATCGTGCTTTGTTAACGACACGATTTTTTTCGTAAACAAAGAAATAGCAGCGAATAATGCATTCAATACATTCGTGTCCATTCAAATCGCGTAATGCGCATTGAAATACAGTAATTTCTTTATTTTCAAACATTTCAGGTGTTTCCAAATTACAAACGATTAACAAACTTTCAATTAATAGGTGAGAATGGAAATTAAAAAAGTTTCAAAAATGACGTGAAATTAGAAAACAAAGATGAACATCAACTGAAACGATGACAGCTTTCCTCATTTCGATTCACATCTGAGGCGCATTATTAAAACGAATGCTTTGCACTGTTAGCGTTACGTGAAATGGTATTCTTACATCCATTGTTATAATTGAAAAAATGTCTTCATTTTCTCGACTCAATGAATCGCGAAAGTGTTTTCGAAAACGAATTTAATTCCTTACAAAGTTAAGTAATGACCATTTCATGACATTGATGGTGCTGCGTTTTGCGAACCTTATTTCAATTTCAGTGATATTCGCAAAGCAACACTGAAGTATGTGGAAGGTAATGATATACCTGTGAAACCCAAACGTTATCTCCGAAAAGCGAATGCATAAAAAATTGTTAATGAATTTTGATGCGGCAAGAAAACATCATTCAGATCGCTTTCATGGCTGAGCTTTCATTTGTGAAGCGATTTGATTGCACACACAGTTTCACACATTTTCAGGTCAGTCACGAAGATTATGTGATCGATGCAATCTCGTCTACTGAATCGACACTGTTTCACACTTTTTCACACAAAATCTCCTCAAAAAATTAAATTTTTAATAAAATTGTTAAAATTAATGACTGTGGCTTTGAAATTCGTAATAACAAACATTTGATTAAATAATAGTTTTTATTGCTTTGTTCAATTTCAAAGAACAACGATTTCTTAAAGTGAACAGAGAAGAAAGAAAATTAAATTTCTTGAAATAATTGCGCAATAACATAACTTTTAATTAATATTTAGTAAAAAATGCAAACGATATTTGAAATGCAATCGTTTGATTGAAAAAATGAAAATTATTCAAAAGAATCATGAATCGTTTTCAGCTCCTTAAGAAATATGAATTTTATGCTTTTTTTAATTAATGGTGAACATGATAATTTTTGTGTCCTAAATTTAAATTGTAATCTTTGAAGAAGACTGAAAAGCTGTGAATAAAATTGTTCTCTCGTCACCTCAAAATACAATTCACAAGTAATTTAAATGAACACGAATTTTGGTGAACAAAAAATATGAAATTTAGATCAACGATACAGTAATTAAAGCGTTAATTAATGCAAAGAAGTTGTGTTTAAAGTATTCATTTTTTGATAGCTTACATGTGTCTAAAAAATAAAACTCAAAACGTTTCAAAAAGTGAGACATCATTAAGTGAGCTGTAAAATTAGCAATTGAAGTGATGTAACAAAATATGCTTTTCATTTCTTTTTTATGGGCGAACATTAAAAAATTGCAACACATTTGAAGTGCACAACAAAAACTGTTTTACACTGAATTACTTGCAATAAAAGTGTTCAACGAAACGTTTCGCCAGCAATAAAACAAGACATCAAAAATTTTAACATTTATTTTGATAGCTGCCTATGTGACTTAAATTTAATGTTTTCAATGAAATGATGCATAATTTGAAATGTGATTGATTAATAAAAACATTAATAGAAATAGATGGTTCATTAACCCTTTATGTATTGAAAACGCTTTCAGTTGCATTTATGAAAACAAAAATGAACAGTCGAAACAAACAGAATTCGGCTAAAATTTTCAATCATTTTTCGTAATTTATAAATGTGTAAAACAGTCCGTTGATGGAATAAGAATTGAATTGAAATCTTTGAACACTTTACTCCAAATATCACAGCGATAAATCACTGCAATATTGAATTCTGAATATTTGGTGATAATTAAAAAGCGATAATAAAGAGTTTGAAGTGATTAAATAAAAAATAAAGACGGAAGCTGGAGTAAAGTGAAAATGAATTCTTTTGTTGTTTCTCAATTCGTTTGTTTCGTAAGTAATAAGAAATATGAAAAAATCGAATTCAACAATCTAAACTATTATATAATAGCAGTAACTCTTTCTCGTATCGTTCGGTGTGTTTTGTCGTCGCATTAAAAAATGAAGGAATTATGCTTTCAAAATTTATAAGAATAATCGTTGTTTAGAAGGATGAACGGTTATTAAAATAAGATTTCAATGTTTAATATTTCAAAATTTGGGTTAAGGGTCAATGCACACGACGATTGAAACTCTATTTTCATCCATTTAACCCTTACTTTCACAATAAACATGACTAAGTTAAGTTTATTTCGCTTTTTGTTGCCGAATAGTTATGTTTTTAGAGAAAACACAGCATTCGTCGGTTTTTCTTTACTCAACATTTATTATCTTGTAAATAATGAGAACTTATTTTGTAAACATTGCATGAACCGTTTTTAGAAAGAATAATAAATGTGAATTATTTATTAATTATCGTTTATGATTATATATCAACAATCATAATCTTCAAATGTTTATTAATATTTGCTAACAATTTTTTATTCTCAAATGAAATTTAATATGTGACACAAATGAAGAGAGTGTTTTCAGTGAAAGGCTCACAAATCTTGGAAATGATATCAAAAATGTCGTTCAGAATGAAAAATGAAGCCTTTAAAAATAGATTCAACGACGATTATCATTGCATTCATTTAACAAATGTAATCGATTGACAAATGTCTAAAAAATGAGACATTTTGTTGAGGCAAATGCAACTAACTCAGCCTTTCTTTCAATGAACCATAATTGAACATTTCGATTGAAAGAGACTAACAATTGTGTTCGCGAATTTGCGTTTTCGAGACGTTTGAATAAACTAAAAATTTAATGTGATTTAAAAAGCGGAACTTATTTACAAACGCCCTCATTTCAATTAAACATTCAATCGTGTCTTGTTTGTTTGTTGGCGAATATCTAATGTTTCGTTTGAAGAACAATAAGCAACTATTTTTTGTGAAATTTGCAAATATTGTTTCTCACAACAATGAAGTTTTTAAAAGGAAACGCTATCATTTAATTGACACCTTTTCGTTTCGATTTGTGACATTTGTTTGATTTCGAATTACAAATTATGTGTTTGACAGCGCTTTCGGTGTTCGTAAGTTTCTTCATTCATTCGTCGATTGCAATCAACAATTGTAATTGACTGCAAATACGAATGCAAACACAAAATTATAAATTCTTTTCTGATGTACAAAGATGTACAAAAAACGCGTTACTTTTGAATGAAGAATGAAGAAAAGGTGTTGTTCACTAAAATGCTGAGTTCGTAACGCTTGATGCAACGAAAAAAAGTTGTACATATTTTCAACAAAAAAGTTCTCGGTTTGAAACGTGTGATGAGACGTCAATCGAAGAATTGAACTTTTTTTGCTGAACCGCAAATGTTCGCATAAAAAATTGCGAATGGTTTGTGTTTTATTATAATTTCGCAACTATTTGCTTGAAGAAGACTCATAAATTTGTTTTAATTGTGTTGTTTGTTTGTTTTGATTGAAGCATTTTAAAATTAAGTCAATCGCTGAAATGGGTTCAATTTTATTTTCTGCTAAATAAATGTTCAAGTCGTGAAGGTGCATTCAATTGCGGACATATGTTCATAAATTATTTATAATCATTCGGAAACTGACGTGTTTTACTTTTCAATTAAGCTTTTTGGCGACAAACGTAATTGAATTCACTTTTAAGGAAGATACGCATTGAATGACATTCAAATGTAGTTGTGTAGTTTTTGGGTGTGAAGCAATAATTACATATCAATTGATGAGTTGCACAGCTCGAAAAAATAGATGAGCAGCATTCGAAATGAAGTAATCGTTTGTGCAAATATTTCGAAAGCGATCATTAAGCGCATTGCAGATGAGGCGTTTTCGGTGCAATTGACTAAATCAGCAACTTTTGGATGAACACGCGATCACTTGTAAGCTCATAAATAGCACAAAAAGCAGGGAATTACAACATTACAAATTGCTCACTTTATTTACAGAGATTTCACTGATCGAATTTACAAAAAGGCTGCAACTAACTAACGTTTACTTTGCTTGTTTGCTTAGTGATTCATTTATTTTTTATTTGTAAGTAAACAATAATCTGTCAGCATTTCACGTTAAAACCACAAGAAACATAAATTATGCATCGAACACTCATAAATCGACTCACCTTAAACTAGAGATGAAAGATCTGTAAGTAGAATACACTTGTGAATGAGTGTTTTTTTAGCGATGTGTGCACACGCTTTGCAAGCAATTCAATCTACTTTTTTGTGAAACAAATTTTGTCCTGAAATTCATTGAATTCGATTTATTGGCATTGAGAGTCATTGTGAAACATTAGATAATTAATTCAAAGAACAGAACACAGCTTATATTTGGTTCTCGTCCAAGTGTAACGAAATAAACAAAGCAGAGTGTATATCGGATATTGTTGAATTAATCTATTACATTTAAGCGTGTTAACGGTTCGATATTTTGACAGTTTCAGAGTATCAGGCGTGTGCCGTGAGAGCAACAAATTAGGATATCGATCGGACCGCAGATCAAAACGTGATCACTGATCAACGATCACTTGAACCCAACTCGCTAATTGAGGAGGAACACAATTCGGACGACGAACAATATTGAAAAAACACTCGATAAAATAAGGCTAATTGTAAATATATAATGAAGATTTTCATTTTTAAAAATTATATTTTAATTATTTTTTCAATTTATTTGTAAAACAAAACAAGAAATGCCCCAATTATGATATTTTTGATTGAGTCATTTTGGATGTACACACACTCACATTGGAAAACATAATGTGTTTTGCATTGTTTTTCTCGTTCAATAAAAGTTTGGTAACAAAAGTAAAACAATGCTTCGCTTAATAACAATAATTTGTAGATTTCTTTCTTCTTTGTGACAACAACAACGTTTTTGCAAAAAGCAACAATTTTTTCAAATTAGAAATAAGTTAATAAGTATTTTATTACGTCCCTTGCCACACGTTTTTTTACGTAATGCATTCTTAATGAATTGTTCACTGCGCTGAGAGAGACCAAATTGTACTAATACTCGCAAACTGATCATTGAGAGCCGAGTTTCATTATTATAACTTGTGTGAACAATAAAATAACAATCTGAGTCTGACGGTTCACAATAACTTCATTTTTGCGTTATTTCGAATAAACAATATTGTTCTTCTTCGTTCAGGAATATTGTTCATGATTCGTGGTAATCGCGGTAACAGTTCGCATCGAGTGAATGGCATGAAATGTGTTGTGCGTTCCGAGACGAGACAAGTGAAGTTCTGAATTTCTTGAGAAAAACAAGAAGGGTGTATCCATTGTTGCCCGAAATAACTTCATTTCACACTCGTTTCACGTCGTGTGCGCTTTTCTGTCAAAAAGTCAGAATGTTGAAAAAAATTGGGAAATACAGTTTTGGAATGAAATGCATTTTGATATAAATGCAGTGCGAACCGATTATTCGCTGCCAATTGTTGTTTCCATTGAGTCAACTTTAAATTTAGGCTTTTGAATAATAATAAAGAAGAGAAGAGAAAAGATGATAAGCTTCGCCGATTCGCACGAATATTGTGTCGCATCTGAAACTTATTTCAATTTCAAATTGTGTAATTTTAATTGTAATCGAATATTTCTAATTTGTTAAATGTGACTTTAAATGAAACAAAGAACGCTAATTTTTGATAATATACAAAAATTATGTACATATTTTCGAAATAAAAACGAAACATTAACACTTTCGCAGAAAAATTCGTCACGTTTTGAAAGTGAATATTCTCGCGCAACGAATGTTGCCGATTATTTGATCCACCGTAATTTAGCGAGTCTGGTGCAACTCGCATCAAAATGTTCAAATGTTGTATTTGTAATTAATCAAAATATTGAACATTAAAAGCATTTCCTTCATTTCATTTTCCTTTAACCGCACAATCATCAAAAATCAAATGAATTTATTTCACACGAAGCTAAAGATGCGCCAATTCGTATAATATTGCAATATTTCTTTTTTGCAGAGTGACAATTAATTTTTCTTCTTTTAGATTAAAGTTTGGAAGAAAAATAAAAGTTTTGATTGATGAATAGTGCGTTAGCGCCATCTATGAGAAGTACATTTAGTTGACACATTTTGCAATCGGTCGCAGGCAAAATGTTTCGCTTTTCTTTTTATTTTATGTTTAAGTTTTTGTGTACTTTTAAAACATTAATTTGAACAGCGAATCAAATTGGTGACGAATGAATAGAACATCGTTGATTGTGTTCAAATGAAGTGTAATGCGTTTAAGCAAGTTTTTAGAACGTAATCGAGTCGTACAGAATTGAATTCGTCTCAAACTTAAATGTTCGCAAATATTTGCATAAAATATTAATTCAAATGAATTCAAAATGTTGAGAAATCACGCGAAATACTTTTTGTTTCGTTAACAATGAAATGAAAAGGCATTTATTCGTTAATTGTTTAACTCGAAAATGCGGCAAACATTCGTTGATTGTTTGCATTAAAATATCGTTAATAAAAAAAATATATTTGAGAAGCGAAAGTGAAGAGTTTGTTGCTTTCAGTGAAAGTTGATCAGAAGTTGGATAAAAGCAAACAATGAAGCAACAAATTAGATTACAACAAGATTCAATGTTGCTTTAAAATGTAGGATGAACATTATGAACATTCTTTGCGCACTTTTTTGAACAAAAAATTCGAATTTATAAAATTTTTAAAAGGAAAGTGAAATAAAAAATAAGAAGAGAACAAAGAATCGAAGGAGAATCTGTAAATATGAAGATTGAAATTGAATGAATCTGCGAAAAAAGAAATCGTTTAAAATGTAAACAACAACGAAGAAGAACATTGTACAATTTGTTTTAGTTAATAACACAATTACACACAATTCTTATAATTATTGTAATGCATTGCTTAAACAGTATTTTTAAACATTAAATTGAGTTTGGCTGAAAAAATGCGATGCTTTAGTGTGTTGTATATTTTTGCGTTTTAACGACACGTTTTCAATTGAGTCGAATTCATTTTATTTTTCTTCTTCACTCATTTCGTAAATTATAAGCAATCGTAAAAAGATTAAATCTCTCTGTTCAAGCCTTTCGCAATATTCTATTTTCTTTGAATTTTGATTTATGAACTAAAGTCGTTATTTCTCAGCGATGTGAAAGATGAAAAGCGGCGAAAGTTGGTCGTCGTCGAATGTTTCACTTCTTTCACATTTAAAATGCATTCGACTTTCGAACTGAAAAAGGTAATAAATAAAAAGTCAATTAAACTTAATGCAAGAATCAATGAACGAAGTGAACGCAAATTGTGACACGAATTTAACCCTTTTTAACTTAAACAGTACTTCTTATGTCAAACTTTATTATTAATGATTGCGAACAGAATATTTATTTGAAATCTGAAAACTTCAATTCAATTCACAATGAAAGTTACGAAAAAAGTATTCGAATTGTGTACACAAATGTCTTCCTTATATCGGCAACAAAGACACAGCCTTTTCTTCTTCCGTTCTTTTCTTAATACTTGAAATCATTGTTTTCTTTAAATTACACACAATTGTCGGAAAAGATCAGTTAACCAAATGAAAAGCCATTGTTTTCGAGCACACAAACACTGTTCATTAAAGAACCCTTGAAAACAGCGACCAATACAGTTGTTCACTTGCTTCGGTGTTTGTTTCAAACACTTGCGGTGAAATAAAATTAAATGGATTAAAAGTGAAAAGTGAAGTGATTGAAACCTGCATCTTTATTTAACGCTTTTAAAAAGTGATCCAAAAACAAATCGAATAAACGTAATGCAAACACATTCGAATGTGTTTAAAAACAATGCTGATTATATAAATTTTGCCCGAAGTGTTTCGAGTCAAATATTACTTCTATTCAAACAAAGAAGAAATTCAATTTATTCAATGAAAACAGCGAATGATTTGTCCGATTTTTAATTGTTTAATTGTTGATAATTAAATGCGTGAAAGTGTGAATTGACTTTTTTGACATTTCGTTTAAGAGCTCGACTCGAAGTGCGAAAACAATTGAATGAATGTGTTGATTGCAATGTGGCTACAAGCGATGCAAATGTTTTGTGGATCAAAGTTTTAAATTAGAAATTCGATTTTTATTTTTTTATGCGTAACGAATCGATCACACGTTTCCACTAATAATTACACTCGTTTTCATTCGTTGTTGCATTTGTTGGCGAATCGAATGTTGTTGAAAATAAGAAATGTCTGCTTTTACTTTCATTGTTCTAAAAATAAGTTAACACTTCGCTTGCAATTCAAAATCCATGTTTAATATTACATTAAAAATTGTTTGAAATGAGTTGATTTGAAACTTCCTTCGAAATTTGCAATTTTCAAATCCTGTTTTTTTACAATAGTTGTATACAACATGAATGCATGAGTTTCATCAGGCAAACAATGAATATGTAATACTATCATTGGATGCTTCATAAAAAATGCACGCATTTTAAGGAAGTCATTATTAGACATTTATTATTATTTTTAACTGTTAACACTGCGAACACAGCAACTGTCACAACATGGTAATCAGTTCGTTCATTTCTCATATTTTCCGATGGTTTTCAAGCCCTTGCCGCTATTATTAACGTTATTTAATGTGTTGTCATGTTCAACAATTGATACAAATTCAAAGAACAGTAGTTTGCTTTTTCTCAATACTCTATCAAATGAGACATGTGATTATATCTAATTGCATTTGCATCACTTAATTCCTTATCCTTTACATTTAAATTCAATTTACTTTGAAAGCTGTGTTTCAAATACCGATAACAACAATAATTAGAACTAAGACTGCTCTGTTTCGCAACTTTTACCAAACATAAATAGTTTTAATGATTTTCAGACATTTTAATAACCGATCTGTCTTTAAGTGATGCGCGGAATTTGTTTCCGTAAACACGTTTCGTGTGTATTTTGAGTACGTAGCATAATTTAGGTACACTTTGTATGTTGTTCACTGTACTGATCGTATCTTTAAAATCAGTTTTATTCAATTATATTCGTTTGCCAACAATTTAAATTTAAAAAAACAATTTGCTTTGCATTCATCAGACTCAAAATAAGCCAATTTTGTAAAAATAACATCTCAAAATTCTGACAACTCTAAGAAATTTGATGTAATTATCAGTGTTTATGCAATTTGTTCACTGATTGCTTAATTTTCAAAATTTTGCCGCAAATTGGATAATTACGTTTTTGAAGACAAAAAGAATTACTCTAAAATAATTATGAGAACAGTTTCGGTAAAACCCGAATCGAATCAATGCCATAATTGTCGTCACACAATTCCTGATTTTTCAAAGTCAAGGCTTACAAAATTACATAAATTATACATCGACAACAAAAGCTTTCGCAGAAAACTTTTTCTTTTCGAAAACAAAGAGTTAAACAAAAGCAAACTTTTGAAAACACAATTTACACAGTCAATTACAACATTTAATTGAAATTCGCAATTGTTTTGCTAAATTCGCGAACGTTGTTTGTGTTTAAATGAAGACGAAAAACGTTTATGTGATGCACTGCTGATTATAGCTGAGACGTTTATTTACTGTCAACTCACGACACTACATTTAAGGAGAAACATTTTTATGACAGACTTGAATACAGTGACACTGAATGAATCTAAATTGTCTCTTCAAAAACGTGACTACCTTGTGAAAACTTTTCACTTTGTCTTTGCTTATCAACTGTAAAAAATTTTTTATTTTTCATTATATTTCGTTTTTCTATTCATTTTTGAATCACAATCGATTCGATCACCAAAATGCGTTTTAAATGTTAGGTGTTTTCCGAGTAATGTTTTATTTGCCAACATTTATAAAAAATGAAACTGTTAAAACAGCGAAAGCTTCACTTTCATTTGCAACGTTGCGAATAATTAATAATTTTACTGAATTGAAGTGAAAGTATCACAGTTATTTGTGAGAAGATATGAAATATGAAAAAGATATTTGAATAAAAGGGAAATTCTTGAGAAGCAGTCACACATTGCAGAATGAAAACGAGGCAAACATTAAAGCGAACACTTTTCTTCTTTCTTAACATTAAAGAATAATGAAGTGTGGAAAATAACCGCAAATCTTTTCCGTCTGTTTTCGACCTGTTTTCGAGTAAAATATTCGAAATGATTTCCGAACAGTTATTCACTTATAGCTACAACGAATGCATCGAACGCTGTTCGTTGTTATTTGCAGCTATAGTTCACACATTCATTGTTGTACACTTAAAAAGAATTCGTTTTGCTGGTTAAAACGTTTGGTCACACAACAGCATAACTTTATTCTAATTTGAATTTCACTTTTACTATTATTAGGTTCGCTTTTCACACTTTTTTACATTTCAAAATGAATCGCACAAAATTGAAGCGTTAACAGTCAATTGTGAACGTTTCAATTGTAATTATTCAACGAAATAAAGTGTGTTATTTTCAAATTGAGAAACTTTTTTCGAAATCAAAGAGAAATGCGTTTCAAACGTTGGCCACTTATCGAATACAATTAAATGATCGCTTAAATAACGATTCGAGACTTGTATTCAATTGCATCAGCGCATTAATTGCGATATAAACTTTATTTCGTTGTCTCAACAACATTTCTTAAATCGATTCATTGTTCATTTTTTTCTCATTTAAAATGTTGAATGAATTTCAAAGACGAGACTTGGTTTTGTTTCCGATTACAAAATAGTATAAAAGTGAAAAGTAATAATGATTTTCTATTTCGAATTCGAAATAAACTGCAATTACGTTAATCAATTCGTCGGAAATACAATCTCGAATTTATTATTTACAACAAAACTTTTATAAAACAATTTATTCGAGTGAAAATTGAATATTTTAAACATCCAAACATTTCGTGATTGTTAATTACAAAAAAGTTGAATTATTAACATTCCACTTATCTTATTGTTGTCTACTTTATTGTATCGTTTCAAAGATTGTAAAGAATGTGATCAGATGTGATTGCTAACACGTCGAAAACACCCGAATCATTTGTGAGAGCATCAAGTAATGGGTGTCAATTAATTGCAGTGGACAATGGAATGGACAAGGAAACGAATTGCTGCGCATTAAATGAAATTCATAATTAAGCGCTGTTCATTATTTGATTACGTAAAAGTGATGTTTAACAAGAATTGCAACATGAAGCAAAACAACAGTTGTTCGACTGCAGGCTATTTTCGCGTAAAATCCTCTTTTTTAGTGAATTAATAATAAAAAATAATTAAAACACGAATCGAAGAGAAAAGAAAGAAAGAAAGAAAAGAAGAAAGTTTCGCATACAAGCTTGATCAATGAAAGAGAAAGAGCTGATCGCATCTCGCTCTAATTTAAGTAACCGTTTTCGAGGCAATCACGACTCGAGTGCTGCAAATGCACAAGCAACACAAGTCTGCACACTAGTATTGAGGTTAAAAGACCACTTTTCTTGTGAATCGCATATTTCACAAAAACTCTCCAAAAAGCAAATTCATTTCACTTTCGAATTCGAACATGATTGCAAATCGATTACTTCGTGAATTGTGACCAATCCAGCAATTTATTTAACATTCGATGAAAAGTAACGACTTAATGCTTACCGCCAACACAAACACAAATATGAATGAATATTGAAGAATTCATTTTTTCATTGTATCATTGAGTTCACTGATTCTTCTTCGCTCTTTGCGACCACTTTTTCAATTTGTGTTGTTCCTCAATTTTTAATTATTCGCTTCCGTCAAACATTAATACATATGCATTGCGCACGTACTGCGAATATGGTACAAACATTTCACAATTATTAATTGCTTATGTAAACGCAATTACGATAAACATTATGTGAAATTAACTTCAATAACCAATAACTCACTTTCAATGAGAAACATTTGAGCATATTTTTGATTCGAATGTAAAACAAACGATTACAATATTTCAATGCAATATAAACCTCTAAATTAGATACAAATTTGTTGTAAACATAATTAAATGGTTAATTATAAAATAAGTCGACCTTAATTCACATTCGTAATTATTGCGGTTTATTGCATTCAATTACTTGTCTTTGTTTTTAAAAAGCAAATATTGATTAACAACACAGCGTTTTGTTGGCTCAATTCAATGTAAATAACAATCGAGAAGTTTTCAAAAGAGCAATGCAGGTACATTCAAATATCAGTTATACGCATTTTAGCCGAATTTTGAGGTCAAGGAGACTTCAATTCTTCGGTAATGTTCGGCGACATTTCCTCTTTTTGTCTTTTCTGCGAAGAAACGAAGAAAGTGTGGTCAGCTTGATCAACAAAAGCAACAACAAGAAGAATAAGAAGAAGAAGAATGTAATACATGTAAACATTTGAGATTATCACGATTTACATTAATTTGAAGAACTGTAAAAATAATCTCGATTATTTCATTGAATAATAACGACTGAGATTTAAAGATAATCTTATTTATTATTTGTAATGTTTGCGCAATAACGTTTTCTTCATTCTTGCAGCAAACTGAATAAGCAACAAATTTTATTAATAATTAGTATTTAATGAAATGCTGTTCAAGTGAAACGTCGATTTTGAATAAATTCTTCTTTTATTTTCTTTTTCGCTTTAAACTGAATGCACAGTAAAATGTATCTCATTTTCGATTCTCTTTCATATTTAGAAATTGACCCATTTTTATGTAAAATACTTGTTGCTACACGTTACAAGTAGTGTTGTAACAAAATTAAACAATTCTCGGACAGCAATCATTGAGAACCGATTTTAAAACAACTTAAAAATTGTAATTTTGCATATTTTTAAATCCGAGTTACAAAACGATGCATATTTACATAAACATTTACAGTTTTATTGTGTATTCAAAATTGAAAAGTCAAACTACAAGAAAGCATAAAATTGATATCAGGTAAAAAAGCAATTAGAAATTGGTTTAGAATACACTGCATTCAAAACGCATCGCAAACGATATTTTTAGATGAAAAACACAAATGTTCGGTAATCACTGCGAACACAGATTGCGAAAGTAAATTAAGAGGCGGTTTAAATTAAAAGTGTATATCTATCTCTTCTAGAATGTGCATTGCATCGTTTTGTTCATTATTGCTGTAACATCAATCAAAATTCATTTATAAAACATTGATTAAGCATCATGAATTGAATTGTGAACCGGCAGTCAACTAAACTCGTGTAACTTATAATCAATACAAGCGGAAGCGTCACAAAAACCAATTTTTAATGCATTAATTAGAAATACATTTCGCATTCAATCGACAATGAAATGCGTTTTGGCATTACTTGCTATTTGATTACAAACACACTTAAGCATTCGATTATTTGTAATAATAAACATCTGAATCTTTCATTCTTCCTCTTTTCACTTTTCATATTTCACTTCTCGCAATTAAATTGCAACAACGTGTTCATTGAGTACATTTAATAGAGTTGGAATTGCTGAGATCACGATTATCTTAATCACTCATCGATTGCATTGAAGACGCGATTTGAAATTCGGAACCTTTAACAAACCGAATGAAAATTAATAATTAAAAAATGAAACTACACTTGTCGATTCCTGCTGTTCGTTCTGAATAATTTAACATGCGAACTTTGTTTCGCGAGTTTTATTAAAATAATCAGAAAGCGGACAAGAATAAACGCAACAAGCCTTTAAGTACATCCTTTGCAAAATAAGTCGACATTAAACCTTTACGCAAAAAATGTAGACTCACTGGTTTCACAATTAAGTCTGGTTAGAACGAAAACGTCGTTATTGTATTTCGTGAATAAAGATGCATGCATTGTTGAAGATGTGTGCACCGTTCTGTGTTTAGCAAAAGTGTACAGCATTTATTGACACACTTTACGTTACTCTCTCGGTTCTCTTGTTTTGCACTGCGAATAAAAATGAAAAATGAATAAAGAAGAGTGAAGCAATGCAACAGTGGAAGGAGGGAAAGTAAAGAAATGGTCTCATAAAGCTCGGCCCATCGTAGTTCCCCTTTGATGACCCACTCGTTATAGACTTCAATGTCTTATAGTATATAAGGACGAAATGGACCTTCGTTATTACATTCTGTATCCAGCGTCGCTGTGAATCTTCCTCAGAGTTCTGCAGTCATCCGCTGTCCTGCAAAGGTAAACATAACGTCGCTACTCTTCTTGCTGTGCATATTGTATTATTCTTATTTTTCGGTGCAATAACTCAATGTAATAATAATCACCGATCATTCATTCATTTGTGTCCCGTTTATTGTGCCTTTAAAATTTTCGGATAACTTCCGTCAACATTTGCATTCGCTCATCTTTTCTGATGTCCAATTGTTCATGCAATTCGAGTCAACTTTTATAACGGTAAACGTTTCATGCTTAATTTTTACATTTCAGGAGTAGTGATTTGAAGATCAGTGCTTTTATTAATTTTACTGTGAAGACAACGAACGACACTCACGACTCGAGAAAATGAATTGTTTCATTAGAACAATAGCAGGTAATGTTTTGTAATTTGTTTTTTGAGGCGAAGAAGACTAAAGAAGAACATTAAATTTCAGTTGTAATCGCTGTGATCGCTCTCACAATCGCCATTCCGAGGGTAAGCGTTTGCATGTTTTCTCAAAACTTTTCCTAATTTCGACTAAATTTAGAGCCGTTTTAAAAATCACAGAAAATAAGTTTACAAACTTTAATTGACCGTCGGAATGTGTATAACGAAGTTTTTAGAAACTTTTTTTGAATGATAAGTGAATTGCTTGCGAAAACTTGCGAAAGATCGCTCACGCTTTGGACCTACTTTCACGCAAATGTAATATATATTATTGCATTCATACAAATTCACTTTTTATATCGCCTTTTCACGAATGCTTCGCCGCCATTGCAAACAATTGTTTTGCTTACACATTTTTTACTCTTTTTTGATCCAAATTCGCGTGAAAACAGACGATGAATGAAACCGTATTGCATATAAATTATTGAAAGCGTATTGTGTCACTAAAGCCAAGGTGAAGTCAGTTATTATGCAATAATTGTAACAGTTACAGTTCTATTTAATGCGAACCGAATTGGGCGCCGTATTCACTTGGATTATGTCATGCACACTTTATTCATTTAGAAGCAATTCGCTGTCTTTTGCATTTTTGTTTTTCGCCGCACAGAAGATTGCAATTAATGTTTCGATACAATACGTTTATGTGAACAAAAGAGCTGCGGTTTATTTAAAGAATGCAGAGAACAGTAATTGTATCTTTTAATAGCGAACCCGAAAATAAAGCGGTTTCGTTGCATACATTTTGCATCATTCAACGCTTTCGTTCAAATATTATTCTGTATATAATTGATTAAGTATTGGTTTTTGTTGATGCGTGATGAATCGCTGATTTATTCGAAACTAAATCGAATCATGCGAAGTGTGCATTTGAAAAAGCCGAAAGGTCGCGATGTGTGCTCTTTGGCCTCCGGTCGTTAACCAAACAACAAAAAATATCTTTCAACTCATCTTCAACATCCAATTATAAATAAAATGTTTGCGTGCTTTCAGCAAACTTTTTAACACTGTTTGTACAGGCAAACGTTCGTTTTGAACGCAAAATTTATGTGCGACGTTTAATTGCAGGTGCGACGAGAAGCTTACGATTTACCAGCGGACGCTGAACTGATCGTCGGAGACGTAAAACGCACGTTTACTTGCGAAGGTCTTAAATACGGATATTACGCCGATATTGACAACGGATGCCGTGTATTCCACGTCTGTAATCCGGTTACTTTGGCCGATGGAAACACTGAAATGCAACAGTTCAGTTTCATGTGCGGAAACCAAACTGTGTTCAATCAGTTTTCGATGACTTGTGCCGACGAAAAGGAAGCAATTCCATGCGAAATGTCACGGTGAGAGAATCCACCATGTTTATGTTCTTAGCATGCTTATGTAACGTTTTCCCGAACAGTGACTTCTTTTATTTGAACGACCGTTTCGGACAAGAGAAGGAATTCTTCCACACCGACGCTGATCTAACTCAATATCTGAACATTGTAAACCAATTCGGTGCAAGAAGCGGAAAGAAGTAAATCAATTCATGTATAAAAATGTTTCAATTATTCGAACAAAGCAAATTAGAAGCGGATTATTATCAAAATTCTATTTTTGAATCCATTTTCATTAGAGATCGTTTTTAATAGACATTCGATTATTCGCTTAAATCATAAAAATGCATTTCAATAAGCATATATATTTGGGTGTTTAGCGAAGAAAGGAGATACATTACTTGTTTCTCGTTGTTTTTCTAAATTTTCTCATTGCCTTTATAATTGCCAAACTAAAGAATGTTCACTTCTTTTCTTTCAAACAAACTTCTAATGTTTCTTTTTTAGCCTTTTAAAAATTGTTCGTTGCGAGTGCCATAAATTATAATTACATTACTTTCTTAATTCCTATTATTCGCAGTTCTCTTTTATATTCTCACTATTTTCTCGAGTATTCAAATGTCAGCCTTTTCTCTTTTCTCTTCTATCATGTTCAATGTTACACTTACATTCGCCGTTCTATTCAACGACGTTTATCAACTTTAATTACGCTGTTTCTTATTTTTGTAATCAACTCTTTTCAATGTTTAAACTTAAATGGTTACTTCTTAAAGTGTGTTACCAAAAGAAAACATTTTGAATTGAGAAACAAATTAATTAGAAAATAATTATTTCTTTCGCGTTGTTCATATCGCTGATTGCGTTGCACTTCTGTAAACACAAAATACAAAACACATTTTTCCAATAACTAACTACGTTACAATTTCTACGCGTTTTGTTGTTACACAAAATTTATTTGTAAAGTTTTTATGCATTGTATAAAATATGGAATAAATTTGTAATCGAATTATGAAAACAAGATTTATACAATAAAAATGCCGAATACTCATATTTACTCAAACACAGTGCACTTTGGTGAGACTTCATTTGCATTCAATAAATGCTTAATTTTACTGTTAATTGACTTACGATGAAAATTATGAACGTTTTTATTAAAGAAAAGTAGTTTTATGAGAAAACGGACAATAGAAGCTGAATAGAAAGTTGAAAGCTGCTCAACTTTTTGCATCGATTGTAATCACGATATTAAAGTGAGCAGAAAATGAGACCACAACTCGTACGGTATTATTCGTTTAATAGCCTGCATCGCACAATTCGAATGTAATACTCATTTCGTGCTGTTGACTACTAAATTTCGATTTGATTGTAATTTCTTGAAAGAAGTGCACATCGCTTTCCTGCTGAAAAAGTGAGTTGCAGCAGAAGAAAGTTAGTTACTCATTCACATGAGTTCCTTGTCGAGCTTTACGGTTTCATACATTCGTATTCGCTTCGTTTATATTTTATTATATACATTTTAGTGACGCGTATTTAACCTGCATTTGACTTCGGGAGATTATAATTCAAAAGCAGCGAACAAACTTTTTCTCTTCTTTGCGTTTCGAATTTTTATTAAAATATTATTTCGAGGAAATAAAGTGAACGACGAAATAAAGGTTGAATTATCATTATTTATGCAATTATTGTAAAGAGCTGCGTTTTTTCAACAAAAATGTTTTTCTCAACTAAACGAACTTTAAAGAATTTGGAAAAATTGAAATTTCACCGCTGGCACATCGGACATAAGAATAAAGTATGAAACTTATGAAATATGAAATTTATGTCGTGACAAACATTTAATCATTAATACTTGCAAAACTCACTGAAAATCAAAATAAACGTTTTCAATACTCGATATTCTTTGTGTTCATTCAATTTTTAAAAAAGAATCGCATTCAAGTTATGCGTTACTTGTATGACTTGAAAACATCACTTCAACAGATTTCATTCAATATGAAAATGAAGATGAAATTTTGTTTGTTTTCTTTATTCACGTGAACATTTAACACATTTTGTTCCTAATATTTCAATTTTTAACAGTTTTTCATTACAAATTGTAAGAAAAACACTTCGATTTGAATAAGCAGGAAAACGTATAAAAAGTTGTGAAATTTGCATTCAATCATCGCATGTTATGACAGAATTGGACCGAAAAAGAAGTATCGCAATTTTCAAAGAAGCATCTTTTGGTGTGAAACGCAACCTTTATGCGACTTCTGATGACTGACGATGAATTGCAAGTTTGCATCATGATTTAATTTATCGTTAATCACAAATTTGTGAAGTAAACTCAGTGAGCAGTAAACTATTGAACAT